>JABASC010001972.1:0-19891 GCA_019776185.1 Plutomurus gul | reverse complement strand
GGTGGTGGTGTGCCGAGGCTGAGAGTTGTCGGAACGACAAGACAGGAGGAGATATCCAATAGTAGAAATGTTATGTGATATGATAGGAAGGAATTTTAAGCAGAGAGCGAGCGAGCCAAGCTACAGACACCACAGTGCAGTGAGAGATGCAGAGAGAGAGAGAGAGACTTCATTATAGAAAGAGACGAGACTGGTTGTTTTGACGTGAAAAGAAACACTTGAGGACACTTAGCAGTCAGTGCCAGCAAAGTAATGTAGTTCAATTGAAGTGAACAGGAGAAAAATAATAAGGAAAGATGTGAATGGATATTTATCGCTATGCTTAAGCACTGGGGATTGCATACTATCAGAGATCTGCATCTGTCCATTCTGTTGTTGGGTCAAACTCTGTTCATTTATGTTCCTCTACACTTCTGCCTGTGTTTGTGTGTATGTATTGTATAAATTATCTGTTTGTATATGCACAGAGAGCGAGCGGATCTGCATTCACAACGCATAGCCAACACAGTGTCAGACTCGAGAGATTTCTTATTCTTATTAGTGGGTGTGACAGAAGTCGTTATATGGAGATGGGCAGGGATATTCAGATTGTCTAAATAGGTGTCCGATCCAATGCTACGTAATATTATAGAGTCCAAGTGCACACACACACACACACATACATACATATACACACTGTCTGTCTCCCAGAGTGCCACAGCAGAGCTATGTGGCTGGACGTACATTACATTTCATAGATGAGAGCTTAGTACCTACCACTACTTACTATTTACTATAGAGACGTACTTATTGTTAGAGACGAGAGCAGTTGGAACAGGTATCTCTGCCTCTCTCTCTCTCTCTCTCTTTGCTTATATCTATCTACACCTTCCATCTACATACATACTACATATAGGTAGTTACAACTGAAAGAGCTCCTAGTCTCTGTCTCTCTATGTCAGAATAGTAATAATACGTAAAAAGTAGATGTTGATAGGTGAGTGTATGTTTAGAGCTTAGACTCGTATGCATATAGATATTTGTTTCAAGAAAAAGATGAAGAAAAGGAAAAAGAGTAGATTATGAAGATTTAAGTTCGTAGACTCTAGATATCTACATTGTGTGTGTGTGTGTGTGTGTGGATACTGGTTAGTGCTAAAAATAAAAGTAATGTGTATGTGCACTTATTTAGTTATGCAAGTTTACCAGTGCAATGATTGTGTGTGTTGGAATGGCCGTGTGTGATTTGTACCGGACTGAAGAAGTGGCTGCTGCTGCGAACTGGAGATGATGATATGATGAGTAGTGCGTTGGTGGTGGCGACGGCTACGCTCAATGTTCATTCATGTGAAGGGCGTGCTTCATTGAGCCAGAGGTTCGTGAGTGAGTTGGCGTGATGTCGCTCTGGCGTCCATCCTTCTTGCCACTGATCATCTAAGTACGTGTGTCTAGTGTAGTATACGCAGTCGAGAGCAGAGCATACAGCATCCCTGGCTTCGTCTCTTCTAGATATCATCTCGGCTCCATCACTAATACTAATATCATCAGTAGCCATACAAAAGAGCAGCTATTCGGTACAAGTGGAAAATCCGATCTGTAGGCGACAAAACATTAGAAATCGTAGCATATTTCCAGGAATTGTCCGTGTTCCCGTCTTTTCCCCAACTATGGACGGGAAATAATGAATTGGTGTATGTGCATTCACTATAATGTATATATGGGAATGGGCGAGCAGCCCCCTTAAAAGACGATATTCCGTGGAAAGGGCGGCAAGGTATGTGTTGCACTTCCCTCCAAGGACTTGATGCCCAAAATTATCAATGAAAACAATTCTTTGAGGCGTCTGTATACATATATCTTATATGAGTGGCATAAGTAAGCAACTGCTATGCAAGAGAAGCTTAAGACAGAGAAGCCAAGACAAGACGAGAAGACAGTGAGCTCTTTAGTAGAGGTAGGCTGTATCTGTACGTGTACTGTGTGCACCTCATGGCTCACAGAGTAAATATGTAGAGTCAGTCAGAGTTAACAGAAGAGAACTTTTAGAGAGACAGAGACGAGAGAAGTATAAACGCAGAGGGCAGACAGGCTTCCACGTCCTTCCTTACATTTAGACGGTTTATGATGAGGGCTTACTGGAAATGCGAGTGTTTGTTGCAGGAGAGTTTGCCTGTTCTCTCTCTCTCTCTCTCTCTCTCTCTCTCTGTACATGTTCTGGTATAAGATGTAGCCAGTGAGGTTGGCCGTGTGTGTGTGTGTATGTGTGTGTGTGTGTGTTTGAGTACTGCTCAGGCACAAGTGTGCCCTTGACTAGCCAGGCCGGCTCCGTCTTCTTGTGTATGATTGAGAATGTGGTGTTGGGCCCTTCCCTCTCTGGTCGAGCACATAGTGCAGGGAAATGGAATCCTGAAATTCACATGACGTTGAGGCCAAAGCCGAGCACAGTGAATGCTGCGATTGAGTGAGTGAGAGCAAGAATGAGCGGCCAGGCCGCCGATCCCCCTCTCCCCATTCACTCTTCTGAGGTAGAGGCACAGTCTTGCAGCAGATGCTGAACAGTGCAGTCGCTGAGAAAAAATTCATCTCGCCTTCTGTGCAGTTACCTTGATAGTACACGGCTGCACGAAATATATAATACTCGCTTGACTACTGACTGGCACATTACTTCAGTGCAGTGAAGTGCGAGAGTAGTCGGAGTGGTAGTCCACTGAAATTAAACCAGAGTAGGTACGTACCCGCTCGCTCTCATACACACTCGTCTACACATACCCATACAATCATAAAATAAGTTTCTACAGAGAAGAGAGAGAGAGAGAGAGAGAGAGAGAGACACACACATAGCCCTTTCTTTCCTTCTTCTCCTTCACTGCATTTTACCTCTCGCACAGAGAGAGAGAGAGAGAGAGAGCCCAGCTCTGTGAGTGTCTGTGAGTGTGTTTGTGCCTGGGCCACAAAAAGTTGAAACTAACTAAGAAATTATCGTTTTCCACACTGGTTTGTTCTGAAAATGAAAAGGGAAGAGCTGTCCACTGATTTTTCGAAACTACTGTGCACGGTCGGCTCGTCTCGTGAACATTTATTGTGTTGTGGTGGTTTTTGAAGGCGATGGAGCGAAAAGTGGCAGAGAAGAGTGGCTACTTGCAAGTTTAGCATTTCGTTCACCGTCCTCCTCCTCCTCGTCCTTCTTTTCCTTCTCCGTCCGAATAAAATTATTGCTGCCGTGGATGCAGTGCTTTGTGGTCATGTGCTGTGGCTCCGTGTAATCTGCCAACTTGTAGCCAAGTCACAGAATCACGTCAGTGGTTGGCTATTCTGCGATGCCAGCCTTGGTCCTGCTACCCACACGTTGCTTTCAAATGCTCCTTGACTTTCGTTTCAAGGATTTTCATCGAGCTGAGTGAACTTGGTGAAAGTTCCTTTCTGCATTATATGTAGCCACTAATACTGCCCTAATTGCATTTTATCTGCTCACATCGAAATCAGGAGAGCAACTCAGTCGAGCCGAGTTTATTCCGCTACTGTTCTACGCCTGAGAGTCTTGGTAATGTGGTGGAGGCTTTCAAGTCATCTAAGGATTCCTCAGGTTAGCACAAACAAATGCTGGAACACACACACTACACAAAGAATCTACCTACCTCCTTTTATATGTGTTGGTAGTGGTAGCGTTCAGGGAACTCTATATATATATAAATATATATAGTTCTAGTTCATTATATGGAAATATGCAAAACTATGCGGCTGCATTTCAAAGATTTGTTGTTGATTGTAAACGCGTATAGAGTCGCACCATTCCTCGGGATCTGATTATACATAGTTCCCGATTTCTACTCAGAAATCAGTTGAGATTCAAGTGTCTGTCATAATGTCTGCAATTTGGAGAACAAATTGGATGGAACTTAAAGGAAGAAATGAAAATGAACTAGAATTCTCTAATAATTCACGTTCAGAGAGCAAATAGCGAGAGAGTGGTTTAAAATGAACTCTCGGTCTGTAGTTACACAGACGGAGAGTTAATGAGATCAGTTGAGATGCAGTCAGCACAAAGGATTGCACTTGTTGTGGCTCTATTTAGAGATGTTCCGAAATGGTTTTTTAACAAGTTATTTTAACGATGTTCGTAGTTGAATGCACGTGTGCTTATTAGCGAGCTAATTATGAAGATACGTACGCAGAGGCAAATTAGCTGATGTAACCAGGGATAAGCTTTTTGCGCATGGTTTACAAATTATGTACCTGACACAATTAAGTGCCAATAAAACTTTATTGTTTCTTATTATCTCGCAATTTGGTACAATAAAATATATTAATGTGGGAGGTTTGTTCCTGTGCGGAGCGTTCGTCTATTCAAGGGTATGTATTTCTAAAATGCTGTTGCTACTGCAGCAACAGTAAAAGTGCACACAATACAATGAGAGGAGCGTGCAAGTGAATAGGTAGGGAAAAATGTTTTGGATGTGTATCAGTGAGGACTGACTGATCAGTTATAGTTGTGTGAATAGGAAGGGGATTTAGCTTGCAGTCATTAAGATGAATGAAGCCGGGAGTAAGTTGAGTAAATATTAATGATGATTTTTTTTTCTGTGTGTTCAGATATTGGAGGATGACGGAGATGAGCCGCGAAGGAAGAGCAGAATGAAGATTATGTACGACTCGAGAGCGGATTATTGTACGGCCGCCGCAGCAAGTAGCCTCCGGGCCCATCAAACCAAAAGTCGATTAAGTGTACACGTAAACACCGTCACTCTCAGTTTCAGTCCCGGGTCCAGGATGGATTTGGAAGAAGGAATCTAATGGTGACACGGTGCGGCGAAAGTGTTTGCCTGTTAAGTTTTACGTGATGCAGCAGGGAAAAGACTGGACATTTCTTGTAAGTTAAATAAGTGTAACTATTCGACACAGTGTTCTTCAATGGCCCAACATGGTTTTACTCGCCGTTCGAGCACAGCGACACGAACGTACCCGGGCACAGCGACGCGGCTGGTGGGCAATCCTCTGGCGGGCGGCTCACCCTCAAGAGCCACTGGGGCTGGAAGTGTTCCGGCCGTTTTCGTACGACCGTTGTCCCGTTCTCAGCTGGCGCCCGTGCATAGCGGTCGTGAAGCTAGTGAAACATCGCTGAACGAGCCGGGCGGCGGCGGCGGAGGCCCTCCTCCACCACCAGTCAGACCGATTTCCCTGGATCAACCGAGACCGAACTCGGAACGTCACCGAAATCTGTATCTAGGTGCTCCGATATCCCACCATAGCGCGAACACGACCAGCAACAGCACAAACAATAGTAATAATAAGAGCCGTGTGGACTCGAGTGTAACTGCCGCCGAGCAAGTGAGACTTCCGTCCAACTCCCGCTCCAAAAAAGGCCATAGTGATACGAGCAGTAGTAATAAGGCAGGTGTAGTCACGCAGCAGCCCACAAAGGGATCCTTACTATTACAAGAGCCAGCCACGGACAATAATGGCAAAGTGAAGTTAGCCGAGTCCTCCATTACGTGTCCTTACTGCAGAAAGTGTCGGTGTGAAGCGTGTGCGACACCCAGGGCCCTGCCGTCACGCTGGATTTGCTCCAAAAGTATTCACTGTGGACCTGAGCCTCTCTTGGACTATGTGACGTGTCTGTGCTGTGTCAAAGCGGTGTTCTACCACTGTGGCAAGAACCACGAGCCCGACGGCGGCGTCATGTGTGCCGATAAACCTTGTTCTTGTGCTCCGCACCGAAAATTTTGGCGCTGGGGCTGTATGACGGCCATGTCTCTTGTGTTACCGTGCCTGTGTCTCTACTGGCCCTGCAAAGGTTGTATTCGAGTTGTCGAAAAGGGCTACCAGCGGTACCACCATAATGGATGTACCTGTCGGTCCGCATCGTCGTCAGTGTGTGGGAACACGCGGACCGAGCCCGCCGCCCCTGACACCTCTGAAGATGAAGATCGTGGCCCCAATCATTTCAGTCATCCATCTGTAGTTGCGGCCAGGACCGGGAGCAGCAAGCTTTTGCCGTTGGACTGACGATGCCTACACAAAGCCAATTATCACGCGACAATTGATCACTACATAGAAATGAATACTGGAATATAGTGAGTGGATTTTGTATGAGTGAGTGAGTGAGTGCAAGAAAAACTCGACTCGAAAAATCTCCAAGCACATCTCGGTCATAGTGACTCTGTGCTGCCATTCAAACTCCCACTTGAGCAGTCTCTACACAGTGACATCCGCCACAGCCTCGTCTCGTCAACTACACAAGCAGCCGGCCCCACCGCAATTCTCTTTATCCTTGTCATCCACACAACGTCGTCATCATCATCAACATCATCATCATCATCAAGATCGCCCCCAAGATCTGCTTTCAAGAGGAGTGACATAATAAATACTATTGGGCAGGAGAAAAAGAACTTACTAAAAGTACATAGATGTGAGTGGGCAGCTGTGCATAAGCGGAAGAAGCCACTTGAAAGGCCTGGAGCAGCAGCTCCGTTGAAATTAATACAGAATAAATGTGAGAGTGGCTGCAAACACTCTACTCTGCTCGGAAACAAATACGAGTACCAGTATAATCAATATGGGAAGACTGACTATTGATCACGTTTTGATGATTTTTTTGTTTGCTGACTAGATGACAAAAATAACTGGTGAACTGAGTTGATTTTAAACATTTTAAAGAGAAAATGATACTGAAGACAATTCCAAAGAAGTAAATACAGTTACTCGCCAAGAAAATTAATCATTACCTTCTGATGAGTGTTTTATATATAAAGTAAAAAATAATATGTGACAAAATGAAATAATATGTATCGCAGTTTAACTGAGCAACCTCTGTCAAGTGCTCTTCTTCCAAAATGCTCAAGTGTGTTGTAGCTTCTTTCTAGATTACATATGTTATGGTATGCGTATTACATGGATCAGGCTAGGTCACTTAAGATCGCTAAGCATTACGTGTGGCTACAGAAGCATTCAACAGACTGCAGGTGTTGCGCCAGTCCTGAGACTCTTACCAAATCCTTTTTTACAATTCACATCCGCCAATTCGGAATTTTTCTACATCTCATCTCTCTAGCCCTATCTCTCTTTATATTATTCAGTTAATATATATATATGGATCATAATTTGTGCATGCTGCATACATTATTATATTTAATATGTAGAGAGAACTTCTCCAGAGTCCGCTTCTCAAAATATATATTATATTATTGTACTGGTATATATATATTATATATATGAATGTGTATACCGCAACTTAAGACTACTCACCACTACTGTGTATGTACTATAGAATAATATCCTGCAAATTCACACTGTTGCTTGGCTCTGTAGCTACTCTATGTCGCCTGTGAGGAAGGACCATCAAACTAAAAAGTCACTAGTCACATTTTCATGCATAATAATTTACCTTGGATGATGTTAAAGCTTGGGCACTGCATTATTGTAAGAGAATCCTTTGATAAATGGGAAACGAAGAAATAAAGGTGTACAGAATTGAATGAGAAATCTAAAAGCTCTGTCTAATACTCTCAATGTATAATATATGCATATTTAAATCTATTATTGCATATACAGCATTTGTCATCAGAAAGGCATTTACTTTCATTTTCGTCGTCGCTCAGAACAATTTCCAATTACTTTGCACTCTTAATTTTACAATCTTTACATTCCCGCATACTACAAAGGAAACAATTGACAAATCCGAACGGTTTTGAATCCTATAAGCCCACTTTCCCCCTAAGTCAATGTCAATACTGCATTATTCATGGTTTAGATATATGACCCGACCCTGTATTAACGAAAAAGGCATATTATACCCACTGCACGAGTAACTACTAAAAGAGGACTCAGGTTAATTACTGTAGCCTTACTCTTTAATGGCAGAGATGCTGTCGAGGCGATCACAACAGTAGAAAAGGAAACTAAACGTGTCTTATGTACAAACCACGTGTGTCTATCTATGTACGTAATATTCAGCAGTTCTTGTGCACAGGGATTAGTCGAGGGCCACATTATAAACGAATGGAAAACTACGCCTTAAGTATACACACACAGCATTGCATAATCTTACGATTACGTAGGCATATACTCCCTGGACTGCGACTCTATATGTCCCACATGGATTTGTGTACAAAAGACTTTCAGTGGAGACCTGAAGTACTTAGTGACTAAAGATATATATATATATATATATATATACGGCTCTCCTCATGAGGCAGAACACATTGGCTGTTGCATCGTAAAAGTATATAGTGCATAATAGTAGGACACAGGGCGAAGCGAGCAGCAGCAGCAGTGCAATGCACACCACCACCACCACTACACGGATGCGGACTCTATAGACGAGACGGAGATATAATTCTTGGAAGGATTTGACTGACAATGTGAAAGAAGGAACAAGTCCCACCCAGCAGTACAACCACCGCACTGTTCCTCCGAGAGAGAGAGAGAGAGAGAAGAATAACACGCATGTATATATGCTGATATGCATATATGCGGAATAGGGAACTAAGGGAACACGGAAACAAGGGCTAAGCCATATGGTAAACTTGACAAGCAAGAGAGAGAGAGAGAGGAAAGGGTCTATTCGAGTCATCCAAAGGAAGCAACCAAGGGTGCTGTCAGACCAAGGGCCGGCTCACTGAGAGAATCTGGTTTTTCCTTTGGACTCTCGCTCTCTACACGATTTTTTCCTCCACTCTGATCTAGGGTCCACCACCACGGCGCGTCTTCCGTCCCAACACGTTCACTCTGCTCAACAAGCAGCCTCTGCCAAAGTCAACTTGCACACAAGGCAACAACTTTTCCGTGCAGACCCTGTACAAACTACATACACACTCACACTCATATACACACACATTATAGTGGCCGTAGTACCTAGTGGTAGGAGAATCCGAGTTGGGTAGAGAGCTGGTAGTACTGCAACTGAAGAAGAACATCCCTCTGACAAAATGCATGTCTGTCGGCTTTTTCCGTCTCCATGTTCCCATGCTTTGCCTTTGACTCTCTCTCTCGCTCTCGCTCTCCATCGAATGACTGATTCACTGATTGGGAAACATATGCGCTCACTTCCGGTCCCTTCTTCTACTTTGCCACCAGACGAAAACTGGAGTGAAGATTCAAACGTCAAAATCTCTATTCGCTTCTTCTGCTCCTTCCACATCCCTGATTATCTCTCCATCACTCGAGAACATCTTTCGTCTCTCTCGTCTCTCTTTCTCTCTCTCTCTCTCTCTTCCACATCAGCCCAACAACATGAACTAATTCACACAACGCGTCATATTATATTATTATTACATACATATGTGTCCATTTCTCTGTCGAATATGCACACACTAGCACTAATACTATAGTGCGCATTATACTACGTCAACATTCTTGCACACAGAGAGTTGGATTCTGTTGCAGACTCGTCTTCATGTTGTACACAGCAGTCTTTTAGTACAGGAACAAGACCAGCCATAGTGATAAATTCATGCTAAAATGTATTAGACTGTATTGGGTAAGCGAAGGAACTGCTAAATAAAGCTGTAATAATAAATGCATGTAGAGTAAACAAGGAAGAAAAAGAGGTTTCAGTCAAAACCAAGCTCTGCATACGAAGAAGTACAGTGCACACAGCACACAGACTGTGATATTGACAGGACACACACACAACACACATCACACTCTTGAAAAGCATAATATTCTTAAGAAGGAGAGGAGGCAATGCATACGGCCTTCCTCTCTCTCTCTCTCTCTCTCTCTTACTTGTGACTCTACTTAACCTATGTATTTAGTATATGGTATTAGTAGTAGATAGTAGGCCTCGGGAGCATTTTAGTAGTCTGCTCTCTGATCTGACGATAAATACGTCCCTATTACTAGAACAGACTACAGACTTTCCGTCGACTCACCAGTTGCTCATTTAAAATGTAATGTTCCGTCAGCTTCCACACCACAATATTATATTATGTACATACACACGGCCAACGTACACACTACATAATATATTATTATCTGCTACATAATGGCTGTTGTATCGCCGTCGAGACAAGGAAGTCATACAGACACAATGCAGATGTATTTCCACATATATTACTTATTCTTGTGTGTACACAAGGATGTAGATGCCCACGCACAGATCATATATTGCATAAACAGTGTGAAGGAGATTGAAAATATTGTGCTCTCTGTGTCCATAATAAATAACTACTTATAATGTGTACCAGAGAGAGAGAGAGAACAGTGTACTCTTTGCGGATAGGAATAAAGTACTACACAGATCTACATAATATTTTCATCTGTCAACCCTTCCTCCACCATGTTCACTGTTGATGTTGACTGTATGTAGTACATGCTGTGACCTGCCTTCCGCACGACACACACACACAACACCAGAATGCAGAGTAAAAGTCGCTACTAGTACTACATACTACATCTCTGCCCACAGAGTTTCCTCAACGATGATTGTCATATCAGTCTGTTTGCTTATTTCCTCCTATTTTTAGTATCGCATCCACACACACACACACACACACCTCAATGTCACCATGGAATTATTCGTCGCTGCTCCCACCCAGCAATCTCTATGGCTATCCCCCCTCCCTTCCATATATCGATATGTAATTCTGTGTGCTAATTTCCCGTCCTTATTAAGCAGAACCTCATGAATGTCTATAATAGAGCATGCAGTCATTATAGACCAACAACCAGTTCACACAAGAATTATATCAAAATAGTGTACATGTTCTACAGCTGCGTATACTCAGATATGTTGGTTGAGCAACGCCACTTTTCTTATTACACTTGAAAAGCAAAGGAAAAGGCTCACCTTTTTGTCTTGCCACCCGCACCTACATCATTTGTATTAAAGCTAATGTGAATTCTCATACATTCTTCGCCTTTGTGCCCATACATTCCATTCAATCGGTAAAATGTATTTACCTAGGAATGTACTTAAGTTCCATTGTGCGGAAACAAACCGAAACGGGATGCAAACCATTCAGACGACAAGCCAAACGAATTTGCTCGCAACTTTTCTCTCTTTTTAATTAATCTTTTCGGAATTAGCTCTATCCAACATATTCAACTAACACCAACAACATTTTACGTATTATTGCCAATAAGTGATTTAGTATTTCAATCTATACTGTAAGAATTGGCTAATCCTACTGTGCAAGCAAAATGTATAGTAGCCTGACAACACAAAAGCTGACAGTATAATTTACCATTGACACACACAAACTACGAATTAAATCTGGCGTAATCAAATATATGTACTGCTTACCCAGTAGTAACATAACTAGCTGAGAACAAAAGCTTGCACAGCTAATAGTAATTCAGAGTTATTTGCAAGTGCACTCTAAAATAATTAAATGCAAAAAACGTGCTTGTACTGGAGATTCGATGCTGCCTTTGCAATTATTGAGTATGTGTTAGGCAGAATAATATAAATACTTAGCAAAGTGAAATAATGATTAAATTAGTGTACTTGTGACGTGTAAACAGATTTACTAAATGTTCATCGTAAGCGTTTACTTGTAATTTTACAAGGCTCCCGGAATGCCAGAGAAAGGAAACATAAATTAGCAACATGCAACATGATGTATTTTATTTTTAGCTCTTACACGAATTCTTATATAATTTGGTATTTGCAAAGAAGGTTTCTAATGTGAGGGTGGAAACTAATGGTTAGGACATCAAATATACAGATCCGACATATTCCATAAATTACAGGAGAAATGCCTCTCCGTAAGAATATTAATGAATGGGGTGTGAGCGAGCACGTGGTTTAGCCTCCGTTTAGGTTTGCGATACGTTTGTGTAGGTGTGTGTCCGGTATGCGAGCCAGCTCTACATTTTATCTCCATGTTTTGCTACCTATGAGATTTGGAAATGATGTTCTCTCTCTGAAAGGAACCACGCTTCGCTGAAATCGCACATAATGCTTTAGTTACTGGTTGCGTTTGATAGAGAACTAGTGTGTGCATTGAACATACAGTCAAGGCAGGTAGTTGTAGTGGAGTAGGTAGTCGGTGGGTAGACGTGAACGTGTTGAAGGAATGAATAGACAAGAATTACAGTAATATAAAATACCATATGGATAGTATAGAGAGTCTTGAGTGATTTAACTGGCTACTGTGCAAAGTAAAGAACCCTGTTTTCTAAGTTTTCTTGTGTGTAAGTGAACAATGGGAGATTTCAGGGAAAGATTCTTTCCCGAGTCGAGTTTGTTGTATTTGTTCATGTTGGTGGTGTGCTGTACGTACCTGTAGCATACCTGTATGTATGCATGTGCTGTGCGCTACGGTACTTATGGATAGGTACCTCACCCTACTCTAACTAACACTTGATCGTTTGTTTCCACACAAGCCCCACTAATATTCCTATAGGCTCCTTCATGCAGCAGCATATGAGTAATCGTATGCGTTAGATACTTCAGTTACTATTCTTCGGCGATATTATTAAGTATGTACTTACTAATGGAGAAGAGAATAATAGTTGACTCGCAGTATCTGTCGATTGTGAGAAGTTGTTTCTTTTATTCTGTTCGAGTTGGCTTTAGCTATTTATTACTAGTCAAGTCAGTCTAATACGAATTTAGGTTCTGCTGCCTGCCCAGCTTCTGGTCATTCGTAACTTCAGCTCAACTTTCTGCATCATAGTACAATACTTACTCGACTGAGACTCATAGGAGCACATCCAACAAAAGTTACATAGTAAGCGCCGTACCTGTCTTCTCTCTCTCTCTCTCTCTCTTACCACATCACCACCATCCTCACTCACTCACTCACTCACACACACAGACACTCAGTAGCCCGTGTGGGAGATACCCTCTAAAACAAAGCCACTAAATACTAGTAGAACATAAGATCGAGATTTTCAAGATACATTTATGTGTGTGTCTGACGGAATTCTAGAATATCTCTAGAAAAGGATGCCAGCAGATTATGTGTGAACATGTATGTACTTGGTAGTATCTGTATTAATACGAAATGAGTGGTAGCATCACAAACATAATATTAACTATTGTCTATATGTATAGAGGCATGTCCTACAAGTGCACAAACACTCGAAATCTCTACCATGCATATATTTTATCATCGTTCCCCATGTTATACAACATCTAGTTTTTGCCCTGACTCTTCGCTTTTACACCCTATTGTGTGGTAGTAGTGTACATACGAGAATGATCTTTTACTATTATTCTGTTAGACTGCTGCTTAATATTAATTAGCAGCCTTATTCGTATTATTACAGTTTCCTTAATGGTTACTCTATAATCAGTGATGGGCAGAGGAGATTAGAAATTAAATTACATCAGGTATTCCAAGACCTTGTTACTTTTTAGCTGTTTTAGGTCCTACACATTTGCTGATGCTCACATGTAAGCTGATCTAAGGTAGGACTAAGGAGGAACGATAATTTTATTACAAGACACACATGTGTGTTCCTTGTTGATGGAGTCACGATTGTTTTTATTTGCACAGAACGCTTTCAGTTGTTGAATCGTCAACTGTTTGTCTGTGTGTGTGTTTGTGTGTAGAAACACAAGATGTTCTTCTTCTCGAATGTAGTGACTTACAAAGTGGTGGTGTGGTGGTGGTGTTGGTGTTCATATACAAGCGTACACTATTCGATCATTGTTAATGCACCACTTGGCATTACGTAGTAGTAGGAAAGACGTGACGTAAATATAGATGTGCAAACTATGCATACAAACTGCCATACATTTAGCAGTATATAGTGTAACTAGAAGCATATTATGTACACGTACTCTGTTTATAAATAATCCGTATTCGTGCATATACTATATATATATATAGTAGTGGCAATGGCAATGTGTACAGATCAAAGACTAATTTCAAAGATACGAGCATAAGTACATATACGCGTAATAAAAGAATTGCATCAAGATCATAAATGTTTGTGGAGGAGTAATGTACAGAGAGTGAGAGAGAGGAAATTATGGATTTGTTAAATGTGTTGGTAGGTTGTTGCAGTATTTTTCATGTTGTGAGTACGTATTTGTGAAAAGGGAATGGTAGGTCGGTGATTGAATAGTTTAGTTGGGGTATTGTATTATTATTAGGGCGAGCTTGGGAAGACGTGTAGAGAGAGAGAGAGAGGAATTGTTGAGAAGACGACGAAGAAGAAGAAGAAGTTAAGTGAAGGATGCTGGCAAGAGGCCGGGCGCTCGTATCTTCTTGATGGAAGTAGTGGCGTTACGTACGGAGCAGATCCGCCGAGAGTGAGAACACATTCCCCATATATATATTATATATATTACATATTCTCCCAAAGCCAGCAGTACTATTTACTTACTTCTTTTACACTGGTCTGGTGGCAGTCAAGTCAATAAGTTTTTGTTGCCGTGAGCTTATACATATTATAGAAGCAGAGAGGAGCGAGTGAGAGAGAGAGAGAGAGAGAGAGGTAGTTGTGCTTTAATCTATCTCCTCTCTTTCATTCATTAGACAATGAATGAAGATGGGTTTTCTGTTTCTTTTCCTTCCAACGATATGTACTTCTGTGGTGCAGCAGCAGTAAGGGAAGACGACGCGAAGACCAAGGGCTAGGCGGCTTCTGGCCTGCCTGGTGTGGTTGCTATACAGTTAGTAAGAATTCTATAGTGTACTAGTAGTAAGTAGAGTTGGCTTTGCATTGCCCGTTTATGTGTGTGTGTGTGTGTGTGTGTATGTACATACAGGATGATGGGACGGTTGGGCCACAATTTTCTCCTTTCAGGCAAAGCCAAGGGGTTTGTGTTACTATTTGGTCGTGTTGCTGGTTGTTTGGCTGATGAGAAATCTTCTAAACTAAACTCGGATCTCTATAGGGGGCTTCCAGCCTCAAGGAAGAAAAAGAAATGACAGCTGCAAACTTAAACCTGTCCTGTTCGCTTTTTCTATCGCCTTCTTTGCCAGAGCTGAAAAAACGAGCTTAAGAACTCCACTTATCGGATTGTACTCGGATTGTGCTTTAGTGCACACAAGCAGTTTCAGACTTATGAAGACTTCTTTGTACACGCTGCATGTAAGAAGTCCATGTATGTAAGTCTGAACGGAGGATAGACCAGAACGCTCTCTGTTCCATGTATCCACTTCAAACTCGGATGCATTGTGTTCCATCCCCAACACTATTAACAATATAGATCTCTAATGGCACCTATGTAAGGCCTTACCCTTTTATATGTGGGCAGTGCAATGGTGATCCTTCTCACGAGAAACTCCAGTCATGGAGGCCAGCATTGCTGTTTCTCTGAAATGCTAAATGCTGTCACTGTCACACAATAATTGTATTCCAACGGTTGCATAATAATTCTTTTTAAACGGTTGCTCAATTGTCATTATGCTTTCTCCAAATGAGTGTTTTGCCTAGTCTTCAATTTTCTAGGAATTATCCAGAGATACAGAAAAACTGATCAATATTCATTTTGCATTGTTTGGGAGAGAAAAAATCTATAATCATTTAAGGAGTTAACAGGTTTTAAATTAAATATCCAAGTAGTAAAATTGCATTCGACAAATTTTCACCTTCAATTATAAATTAAAGGTTGAAAAGTACAAATCACAACGGAGAGATTATTATGCCTTAAGCATTCGATTTTCTGTGGTACTTGTGGCATACATTAGAACATCAGTAAATGAGGAAGTAGACAATTTGTAAGGAAGGAGATCACGGTACCCTTGACCACTGTCTTGGTGGTACACTGAAGCAGGCGTTGCTGCTCCAGCTTCCACTTAAGGCTTGCCTACAAACTATTTGCTAAGCAGTGCAGAGTACAACAGCACTATCTTAACTCACTTCGAAGCAATGACACATGTTTATACGTAATTGTAAGGTGAACGTAAAAGTAACGCCATGAACGGACGTAGGATGCATATTGTACAGACACAGAGTGACTACATCGTTAGGTAGACTTTTCCACTTGTAATTCCTTACTTCCGTTCCACAGCCACAGCCGCCAAACACTGAGCCATGTACACATGAAACATATTCATCTACTCCTACTGAAAGATAAGCAATATACCTATGTACTTATAGGTGGATTTTGTATTTACTATTTGTTGTCACAGACAGAAAGTAATCGCATGAGACTCACTCACAAGTCTTAAGTGGAAAAGAAGCCGGAGAGGAGAGAGACTCACGCTTAAATTGGGTACTTCAACTGCACTGTTAACAGCTACGCCCTACAAATGCTTTGCTCCCACTCCTACACACCATTAACTCAAGTCCGGCCAAATTACCCAGAAGAACAGCAGACGTCTTCCCTACATCCTCATTTCAAATATCAGCGTCCGCTTTCAAGATGTCCCGATCATCTTCCTGTCATTCTTAGCACTAAACCATATCGAATGTATCCAATGGGACTTTCTCCCGACGCACAGAAAAATCTAAAATGTCCACTTATGTACTAATTATCATTTATTAGGAAATCATTATTAGTATTAGCAGTAGAAAGGCAGGAAATTATATTATGGGGGCTCACCTCAGGCAATGTCCAAATAAGGGGGAAATGTCAGGCGTGTATCAGAAGGGGTGTGTGATGTGCACTCAAACCAAAAAAATTACATAAGCTGCATATAAACTGTAAAACATCAGCATAAAGTTATAGTACTATTGCCAATCAGCATTTTTGGACTTTGGTCGAATTATTGTTTCTTGAAAAAATGATCCTCCCCTCTTGGAGTAATTAAGTCTTGATACATCTAATCCACTAATTTGTGTGTCAATTAATTTAGCATATTTAGCTGAAAATGAACGGCAGAGACAGAGATTCGTGAGCCATTTAAGAATGCTGTTCCAATTGTTAACCAATAATAATATGGTCTATTTACATTAAATTTAAATCTAAATTGAGTAGTCTTTAGTGTGCGTGGTTGGTATAGTTCCATTGAATAATTTAAAAGACGCCTTCCTTCTTCACAGGATCTGTGATGAACAATTGCAGATTTATCTGAACACAATTAGTATGCGAGTGGATTTTGTAATCCAGTTTAGACAAATGCCACTATTAGAGTAAATTGTTTGATTCTTTCTTGTCCTCTACCATGCTGTTAAAAAGGCGTAATCACTGTAACACGCTTTTGTCTCTTCAGTTTCAATGGAACAGACAGTAGATCACGACAATATATGCCAACAATGGAAGCATTAGTCGCACCAGGACACCTTTCTCTAATTTTCAGTCATACGTACATATTCGATATTACGCAGCCTTAGATGAAAAATGTATTTTGCTGTCTTAATGTCCACATTGATAACAACAAGTAGTAATACATTTACCTCTGAAACTTTTAAACTGTATTTTGAAGTGTGTGTGCTTTTCCATATTCCAATGCATGTATAGTAGTGTATGGAGTGAGGTGGTGTGGGTATTCCAAGAAATTTCATTCACTAAAAACGATTTTGTATATGGATTTGGTTATGTTTAAGTGATTTTAGTAATTAGCAAAATTGCGTCGTTGTACCCACTTTGATCGACTTTGTTCAGAAAGTTAAGTTATATGTTCCATCCATGGATGATGTATGAAAGATGGCCAAGAAACCATATTTCATACTGATATTGACGTATTTATAGCACACTACGCAGACGGATCTGACACCCCCGAATGCAATCAAAATCTTTTATTTCCTTATCGCTGACAATGTGATCTGCTTTCATAGCATTTTACTGATAAGAAATTATAACAATAACAAACATATTGTATAAATACACAATACAAACAGAATCAATACACACGAGTAAAATGAATGTATGGATCAGGTAATTATGAATTGAATTCATTCATCTCGTGGAATCTTGCAAACATTTAGTGATATTTGCTAATCAGAAGAATGATTATGCAAACACAATTGTCAGACGTCTACAGTCATTATTTTAATAATGTCACACAATTCAACACAAAGTTAAATAAAATATTTTATTTAAATTGTTAGAAAAACCTACGAGGTATTTAAGTATTCTCTTTAGTGTTAATTGTCATTTGGATCTTATGTGATGCACGAGAGATTAGATTGAAATCAAAAGTCTGTAAATATTTGCAGAGAAACAGTTCTCGCCAGAGTTGAGTGGTTCGTTGTGGAAATGTACGTCACCCGTAAAATGGGCAGATGGGATAAAGGCGATTGGTGCAGAGAAGGTTGAATGAATGTTGCCTGGCTGAATGAAAGGATTCCCCGAAGCTATAAATTAGTATTTGTCACTTGACGACAACAACGTATTTCGCACATCATATCTGTATATACATATATATGTATATAGCATTTATAGCTTGTGGCGCAAATGTAGCCGGCTGAATGGAAGATGTTGAGGTGATGCTACAGGAAGCTGGGCCTGCTAGGAACTGGAAGCACAGAAATAATGAATGAAATTTGGTGTTGGGAGTGTGGGTGCGAAAATAGAGGCAGGGATTGATTAAAAAACCTTTGACCGGAGATAGCTTTTCGAAGATAAAAAATAACGAGCTGATCCACGAACCTCGTGTGCACCACACCATCTTTATTCCAAGCCTCTGTTCTCTGTGCACTTAATGAAGGAAAGTTGCCAAAAGTAGCTTCACTGGCCTCGCCTGTCCTATTTATGGAGTCAGGAGATTGTAGCCAACATTTTTAACGTCGGTAGCTACCTAATAGTGAAACTCTCAGAAATCACAAACATCATTCACATATTATTATGATAAATCTCTTATTCACAAACATTTAGCTTCTGTCAATTCAATTTTGGCACACAATGCACCAAAAAATACTTCACTTTACTCAGAAACAACTACGTACACATAAATCGCCATAATAGAACGCAAGTCACATATTTTTGACATTCAATTATATGAAATATAAGACAGGCATCTTATTTTTTCATGTGAATTTAAATTCATATGTGACATCATTCAGAATTTTATGCTCTCAATTTCCCGGAATGCCAGTCTATTCGACTTCTACTTTTTCCCTAAAACTTTCCTAAGCAGAGATTATCCTATAAATATAGCCTACAATTTATTACTACTTTATAATTGTAATTTATGATATTCGAAATTGAAATCGTAAGTTTCTTTCCTTTTTCATTCCAAGAATTATGCTGGTTATGAAGTTCAAATATTCATGCAACATCAACGTCATGTTGCAATGAGTCCATAAATATTCCAAGGTTGTTGATAAAGATATTCGTAGAATTTTCCTACCTGCTGTGAAGAAACATTACTTTTTTATTTAATCTTTGCCGAAAATCAGCAAGAAGCAACATAAAGGAAGTTTATGTCATTTGGTTCATTTGTTCGTCGAAGTGAACGGCATTGGATAGAACAATACGATTAGTAATAAAATTTTATTTGTGAACTCTGAAAGCTGAGATCTTACTAATTGTAAGTAAGTCTAATTTATTTCTATTTGAATACAATCACACCACAGGTTTCCGTTAACAATTTTGAACAACGGCTTCGTCGGACGCTTCTTATTTTCAAATCAATTTTCTTTGTGTACAACCTCCATCTTATTGTTAATCTTCTCTTGTTGGCAGACCGAAAACATCTAGCAAGCAATAAAGCAATAAAAACACCAGAAGAAACTATGAAGAATAGGCAATAAAAATTGTTACAACATTTAAAACAAAGGTATATTGAGCACTGCCTCCAAAGCAAGACTTGGTTAAACATCAAGCTTATGATGTTAAAATCCTTTTTATTTTTGACAAATTGGATACATGAACACCTAAGCTTTTATTTTGTTTGAAAAAGCATGCTTCCGCTAGCGGCGGTATTAGGGTAAAAGGTAGTAGTAGTAAACTACTTAAAACTGACTCGCTAGAAAAAATAAAAACGGAATACTGCATAGGCAAATGTTTAGAGGACTCAACACTTTTTGGGTTACAAAAAAAATGTGCATGATTCACTCCAACCGTTCATTTCCACATGCGCTTATGGTTTCCAATCTATATTTCATTTTAATGGTCTTCATACTG
>JABASC010001971.1:0-19893 GCA_019776185.1 Plutomurus gul | reverse complement strand
ATTAATAGGAAAACATACGTTGACATCCTTCAGGATTTTCTTCATCCAAATTCCAATAGCCGTTCGTACACCGGTCACACCTACGCCCATCCACAGAAGGCTTGCAATGACAATTTCCGGCTTCCACTCCGTTTTCGACATCAGTTCTGGAATCACAAATTCCACCATCCAATGAACCGCGCGGATCGCAATCACAAGCTATAATGGGAACATTTGATTGATAAGTTAGCATTCATGGTGTTGAAACTAAGCTTAAGAATAATACAAAGTAGATTACAATTAACAGAAGTTTGATGTTAGATTTGTGCAAGTTACAAACCTGTTTATTTAAATTGCTCACATATCGGACTAAGTACGCGATTTCATAATATTAGATGCATGGTAGGAATTTTATTCATGTATTTGGCATTGCATAAGCAATAACCATCCTCATTCCCCACTTTACTTACGTAGACATGCGGTTTCGTTTGAGATATCTCTGTCTTGGCTCAGATAGAAGAATGGTTTACACTGTTCACATTTGTGGCCCATTGTGTTGTGCTGACAATTATCGCATACTCCTCCGCTGACTCTACCGGACGCTTCATAGACAGCCTCATCGTGGTGACAACTTGTAGCATGATTATTGCAATTACATTCTATGCACACCAATAAATATTTATTAAAATCAGTTAAACTTGTTTCATTAATGAAAAATTTTGATTAAAGTGTAAACCAACTTTTGCATGCATTTGTTCGTTTTCCAATGGCGGGCTTCCATGGCAAATCCTGGTAAAAATCTTCACATTTTTCGCAATTGAGACCTTTCGTAAAATGGGTACATTCACATTGACCATGAACCATGTCTGGTCTCGATTCGACACCCTTAAGGGGAAGGCATCTAGACGCATGTCCGTAACAAGAGCAAGATCCTCTGACAACCATTTCAGCAATTGCATAGTAATATTTTTCCTTGAATTAAATTCAGCAATTAATACATTACACCTTTTACAAAAATTATACAATTCACGGGCATCAAGTGTAGAGTACATCAATGTACATTGACTTTTACCCATAACAAATAAATTGCTGAAATGAAAGTGATTTTAATCGCTCTCTCACCTGAATATCATTTCGCTTATCCAAAAGATCATCACCCAATGTGTGCAATTTCGTAAAGTTTATTCGAAGATTCGTCATTTTTAATAAATTTTGAACTTCTTGTGAATATGGATCCAGCATTGGCAAATTGCGAGGTAGAACACGAAATATAACCTGGAAATTTAAATTTACGTAGTCAAGCACTGTTTATTACGTCGTCGTTGGGGTAAATTGCATTGCACAAAACAAGGAGAGCAACAGCACAAGGCAAGGTGTGGCCAAATAAATCGTCGAACGTTGCGGACTAGTCTATCTGGGTCTTAAATTTTCCTGTAAAATAGATCCAGACTAATGACCAGCCCTTCAGGCCAGGATTTCATCTCAACATTGTCTCTGATCTGAACCACACTGTTAAGATCCATTTACACGAATATTCTGTACTCACGACTAACATTTATAACACATTCAAATATTCGGAATTTTCTGATTTAGGTTACGAAAGTAGGCAGTGACATAATGTAACTGGATAAGGTGAAGATACAACCCCTTAAGAGGGGACACACCCAGAGAACCCTCACTTTTCAAGTTTTAACAGACGAAAATTAGAAAATAATTCTAAAAGGGGCCTGCAGCCACATGTCTTCAGATTATAGTTACGCCACGGATGTAGGCTTCATCACGTGATTCAAAAAATGTTACAATTTCTAAGGGGATCATGTGATAAGTGTACTTTTCCCAGTTATTACATAGTTATTACGATACTCTTATTATATAAAAAATCTGCAATTTTGCTTAATCATTCTTTAGCGAGATAGCAAATTTGAATAATATTCGTATCGTGGTAGTCACAGATGCATTATAAATTGTAAAACATTCAACACATCATCAAAAAACAAGTTTTATGCCCTTTACAATCTTTCAACTCATCCCCAACTGATTTCCATATTTTCTGTGCACATTGTAATCCAGTTGAAGAAGTATTCGGCGTATGCATGCGATTCAAATACGGAGACAGCAGATATAATAAACTAATTCACTTAGTTAGCCCGGGGAAATGAATCTAATAAGGCGTATATTTATTTTCACTTACCTCACCCTCAGTTGACGGAGCTACAGCAGAGTATCTGGATTCACAAATCACGTCGGTGATTTTCTGGATTGGGCCGTGAGGCACACCAGGAAATGATTCATCACAGTCATAAGCAAAGTATCGGTACACCTTCAACACAAAAGTACTGATTAGCTCTACTGTAACTGTTTACAAAGGTTTTGGCTTGCATTTATTTGCTTAGGGCTAGACTATGAAAGTAGAGGGAACCTTCCAAGTTTTTCCAAAGTCGAAAGATCTTTCGATAAGCATAGCTGCAGGACGGAATGTTTTGAAAGATAAAATCATATGAGTAAAATGGAATTCTGCTTCCAGATTCAATTGTATCGTTACATTTTCCACCCCATTTTGTGATTGCCACCAGGATTTTACTTGCGTCCTAATACATAATAATTATATTATGATATATTTCATGGAAAATTTCATGCTCATCACATTCAAAATTTCACCAATAATGTCAGATGTGTACCACCATGAAAATATTTTTTACATGACAGGTAAAATTGGAAATCAATATTTTCCCGCAAACTTCAGTGATAAAAATTCAAATTGAGCCATGTGCTTGCTAGGAAATCGAAATATGGATACGGGAATTGAAATGACCGAATGAAATGAATAAAGGTAACGGAGAAAGCGATTGATTGGAAATACCCCGGTGTGTTTTGATGCAGAATGTTCTCTATCCTGTGACTATGCTGGAGGCTGCGAGGCACTGATTTTCTGGAATCACACCGGAAGCATTTTTTCTTATCTTCTAGATGAGATACAATGCAGAAACGTTCCTAAACACAAAAATTACATTTGCCAACGGAGAACTCTTATCTTATCATAATCTGTAACCGATAATATACTATAATACATTATAATACAATAATGTATTGTAATAGGGTGGCAGGATTTAAAATTGAGAAAACAGGACATTTCATGGCACCATAATACACCCCTCATATATTTGTGTCAAAACTGGTAACAAAATAGAAAAACAGAAAAATCTAGTGCATTCTCCCAAATTATTGAGCCAATCTGTCAGATTATTTAAAATTATATCGAAGGAACCGAATACAGACATTTTCTTAAATTTAAAAATTTACAACATTTCTCAAATTTTAATGTCCCGACAAGATACATGAATGAAAACGAAGCATTTGACAGTGTCAACTGGTTTTGTCGGGAGAACGCGCTTAAAAACGAGATAATCCTGCAAAACTGGGACATCAAGCCACCCTAACCATAAAATACGTATATTATTTTTTGTTGGAAGCTTTGTATCCTCATCAATATGGTAGAAATTGCATATTAATTATTATGATGATTTCTGACCTCTCCGCGCAGTCCACACGTGGAAGAGGCCCAAAGTCGACTTTCTCTGCCGATGAGTAAATTTCCAGTGGCAGGGTAGCAGGAACCTTGTTCACAAGGATGCGGCCTTTGGGGAACGTAACCTCCTATTCCACACCCAAACAGCTTACTCATTATCATGTCTCTCTTAAATTGTCAGTTTTATCCCATATGATTTTATCCTAGCAAATCAATGTAGCCAGTCTACACCAAGAACACCCACTCATTATTCTTACAAGACTAAAAAAATCCGATGCATTCATTTACCAAATATACACAAGGCAAACATTCGACCACTAAACCCTGACATTACTGGACTGGTGTACAGTGAACCCTTCCGAAGTGGTTATTAGCAAATAAATTATGTGCAGCAACCCAAACCAATGAAACATTAATGACTCGTAGAGCACTCACATCAAAGCATTAATAAGATATTTTCGATTTCCATACCTTAAAGGGATGACATCGAATTAAACCAACAATCCAATATTAATAATATTCTTGATACAGGCTAAATCTTAATTTGACTCGGATTAACAATGTTATCATACTAAATTTATTAACTAAATACTTAGTTAGAGCACTTTTAGGCTATATTATTAGCTATGTACATTTTTCTAAAACAGCAAGTTAAAATTGTGAACAATTAGTTTCCTGAGGGAATACGATTAGACACGATTAGGTTATTATACAGTGTATCTCTGTACAGTATTAATTTCTATTATTTTATCTAAATTAATGTATTAATGTTGTTCACAGCTACTATAACCACCATGTCATATGTACAGAATATTTTAGATGATTTTAAGAGTATGGTCACAAATTTTGTGCATTAACAGTGACTAAATATGTAGAAAAGTATATTCCTAAAAATACATACACACCATAGCAACCATATTCTCTGTGGTCCTGCAACCGTGCTTTTCACAACACCGACAACAGCAAAGCAGACTTTTGAGGAGAGGGCTTTACACGTATTTAGTAGTACGTGTAAAATATTTACATTTGATACAACCAAAACCATTATTATTTTAATTTTAAGGTTACGCATGATTTTATTGTGATCAGTAGTAGGAGCAGAGGATTGTACAGAGTTAAAGTGTTTCCAACAGATAAGACAGCCACCGCATCATCCTCATTTTTCCAAGTTCACCACTGCAACACGACAGCCACACAGAGAAGTCATCATCTATGCACTCTCCAACAAAGTGTCTTCATTTTCGCTGATGACGCTTATTTTAGCAACATACCTTGTTCCGTTTTGATTTGATTGTTAAAATGCGTCAACGGATGGACATTGTCTTGGCCGCGATCTTCCGACTCCCCATTGAAATATGTCACATTGCTAAATTCTACGGTTGAGTTCAGGCCGGTGGGGAATGTGTAAGTCTCATTTTTTACGGTCAAAATGCGAGCACCTGTTGGTCTCAGTGTGACTCCTTCGGTATTTCGATGGAACGTGACACGTGTTTCTGTCTGAATTGATCTGTTCGAGTGCTTCTCTTGGTTTCGACTGCGATTTATTTGATAGCGTTTCTCTGAGTACGTTCTCGAGTAGCCGCCGTAATTGACCGTTCTAGGGTCAGCCCTTGTTCTTGGTCTACCACCTGATCCTAATGGCAAGGCAGTGGGTGGCTCCACTGAACCTGGCACAGTTTCTGATTCAACCCTTTCATCTGCAGTAGGTACATACATTTTCACTGTCAATGGTATTCAATGCACTGTGTAGGCTTACTATGCTGACAACACAGGAGACAAAACACAAAACATTCTGCACATATGTAATATATGCTAAAAGGTGCCTTGAACAGAAATGTCGGAAAATGCAATACCTGTCACAAACCATTCCAAAATGCGTGCAGCTCCACTAATACTTTGCGTGTGCAATGCCAAAAAATTGTTTCCAATTATCAAGCTGGATAAATAGGGTATTTTTGAATAGGAATACAAATAATTGCTCATAAATATAACTGCTTTTACACCAAGTTCTTTTTAAAACATATGTAGGTATTCTTTACACCTGACAAGTTCTATGTAAATATTTGATAATACTGCTCACCATGATATTACAAAATACTAAAATTGCAGCAGTTCAGGAAATGCATTAGTTTCCAGGAAATACATTAGTCAGTTTTTGTGACGATTAGGTAGAAGTAGAAGAACTACATTTTAATAGAACCCGTACTCAAATTTCTCAACTTTGGTAGATTTGCAAATTAAAGAATCTTCTAAGACTAAAATTAACCTTAACATACTGAAAATACTGCTGCATACTTTCATTCATTTTATTCTGGTTCAAAAATGTGCCTTTGCAATGTAAATATATTTAAAAAAAATTATGTTCTACTTTTGATTCAAGCTATTATACTAATACCACCGCTGCAGCAATTATTGCTAGTTGCTAGTCACTTATTTAGACACATCCTAGCAAATGAATTAAATAGTAAGAAACTCACCTCTCTGATTTGTCCTTCTAACTTCATCCGACTGGGGTTGCTGGTTAATATCTTGTGACGATGTGACTAAGGTTGCGCCTGAAAATAGAGTCGATTAAACACATTATTCCAATACAACAATAAAATTTACATACAACATCAAAAACTTGTAAAAAGTTAAGTTTAGAGTTGCTGTCTCTCTCACCAACTGTAACGGGACAGTTTGATTTGCATGCAGTCACAAATACGTAATTTACGCTTCAGATTTAATTTGAAAAAAATGCGTTTTGCAAATGTTTTGCAAATGTAACAATGGCGTTTATAATCATGTAAACAAAAGTTAGGTATCAATATGTCGCAGTCTACATGAACATCAAAAATATGCAAGCTATTCATCTATAATCATCTCATAGCGGTTTTTTGCTTATAACCATATTTATGCGGTTTCCAATTTTAGTATTACTTTTTTCTTTGTGAAATTACGCTTTTTCCTGTAACATTTCAGTTATTATTACTAAAATTATCTGACTAGTTTATTGTGCTTACGGGAAATTGTTCTGGTGTTGTAAAAATTTGCGTTTTTCCTTTGAATATCAGTTCTATGCAGTAAATGGCCAATGGGTTCCTTGTGTACCTTTTCTGCTTTTCAAATTTAGGAAATTGCATGCATATTGTGTATTTATCTGTATTCAACTGTTTAAGAGTAATTCCATACAGTAACCATGCAGAAGTTTACCTTCATCTTATGCTTTTTACCTTCATCTTATGCTAACTCGTGTGCTTTTTGGTGGCCTTAGTTTGTGGCAAGACCATTGGTTCTCCTTAAACGCATTGCTTTTCATGTCATGTATGTATGTTATTATCTTCATATCAGGATTCACTAGCCTTTAAAAAAACTCGACAGACAGTTGTAATTTTAGACATGGATGAAGTCACTCAACCACTCCCTTAAATTTACCGCTGAACGATCTCATCTTACGAAGCACCTGTACCAGCCAGCAAGCACTATAACATAATCTCGCAACTAGTGAAACGGAGATAAAATATTCATAGAGAGAATGCATGCATAAACAGAGTGTCTAAATGTAAGCTTTGTTTACCTTTCCCAATATATATCTTTATACATGCTCGCGACGATATTCAGTAGCTTCTGCTTCACACACATTAAAAGCTAAACTCCAATTTTTCTAAACTTAACGACATCAATCTTTATTTATATGTAGGCATGTTAAATTGCATTTGTTTTTCAATACACATTCTATATGCTGGGTGATCCGACATATGAGAGTATTAATTTCTTTGAGCACTTTTCAACGGTTGAAGATATTTTCGAAGAGATGCCATTTACTAGAACTATACTTTATGGGCTCCTTATCCGTTTCTACCCCCTTCTAATGAATGGCCGTGCAATTCTCTCTCGAACACCTTCAATACACGCTATATACATTCAAACACGGTAGACATGTCGAACGTAAATTCTGTAGCTAATTTACAGGCTCCTTTTCTTTTGTCGTCTATATAAGGTAGTGCAAAATTACTTTATTACCTTATCAGTTAATGAACAGCGAAACGTTTCGCATGAAAACTCATCATTAGACAGTGTGCAAGAGAATCATCTAACGAAATGAGAAGTAGCTTCTTCTCTGTCAAAAATAATTCATTTTTTCTAAGTGAGTGAACAGAGCAGTGTAAGATAAATGGTATAACATAAAAAATGAATACATTTCCAATATGTACGTTCACATTATATCTATGCATATGTTGCTAAATAGACTCTGTAGTATAAATTTAAAATTCATTGGTAATATGCGCAAAAGAATTCTGTTCTAGAAATACTTATCTTTACCAAGAAACAATCTATGTATATGAGTTTCCTTTCCTGTACAAACGACAACATCCTATGTGAGTTCACTTGTACTACCATAGTAGTGACATTTTACAGAAGGGATGCGATCAGGAGATCCAAATAGTAAAAGTATTATTGCACATTGGTAATACATGAATCCAAATTCTATGCACACCGGTAGTCAGCTTGAAACCGGTCTTTTTCATAAAGCCCTCACTCTGCAATTAAAATTCCATCATACTTAACGAAGAATTACATACAAAATTAGGAACAAACCTACAAGCCAAAAATATTGCATGGGAATACCAAAGGATTCTAATAAGTACTAAAAGAAAGAAGAAAGAAAAATTTAAGAGTGCAATCCACGGAAGAAGCACTTTTACGAAAGCATTTAGATTATAAATTATTACACACCTTTTATTCAAAATTAAATATTTCAGTGTACACACTTTCTGTAAAATCCTGATAAGATGAGGGCTTATTGTGATGAGACTGGTATTCGTTTCTCTATTTCTGCTTACAATCTTATTTTGTTACATGTACATGTAGTAATACTTTGTCACAGTCTTGCACAATAAATTCAGATTAAATACATTTGTCTTATTCGTTCTTATATATCGCAATTACAATGCCACAATGTATGTACAGTACATATTCGTTTTCCATTGTTTGTATACTGAATTACTATTTTTCCACATCTTTTCGTCTTCCACAATTGCCAAGTGTTTGCATAAAATCCAACTATTATTGGCACAATTACCTGTTGCAGGCAATCTAATTGATGAAATTTAGTATAAAGGTTAAATACGCTTATATTAAATCATTTATAATTCTCCCAATTGAAAATGGATGCCTATTTTGTGCACATGTGTATTCATACATGCATTTGGTTCACTTAATAGTCCGCGCACCTATAAATACACACGCATTTAAGTACTGTCTGTGATGCAGGATGCGTAACCGCACATATGTAAGCGAACGCTTAAAGGCAACAAAGATATGCAGCTGCGGTGTGTATCCATAAAATTGACTAATGATCTATGAGAGAGAAACTTCTTTGTTTGTAACAATACGCTATTGAATTTGTCTATGAACTCAACTCGGAATAACAATTACCTAAGGCAACACCTACGGTAAAAAGTGATTGAAGAATTCCTTTTCCTTTAGTGCGTTGCGTGTACAGATGTACACATATGTGAAATGCAAAATAACATTTACTCTGACGATCTTACAAATTATTCATCCTCTGTCCACACAAACAACTTTCTGCATGCCTATTTGTGTAGTTACTCCTGTTCTCAGTCCTAATCTGTTATACACAAGATTTTTGCACACACAGTCTTGCAGTTTTGAGTCCGTCGAAATAATCTATGGCTTTATGAATTATTCGGTTTGAAAATACAATCTTTTCTGTTGGACATACAATTTCTGCATTTTTTCATTATACTTTAACCCAACCTACTTAGTAATTACTATTGTAGAAGAGAAGCCTGAAATGTACATAGTTTAAAGTAGACACGTTTAAAATTTCCCATCCAACAGGAAAATACTCCAAGCTTTTTAATATTCAGTTAAAACGATTATGACACACATGTATCAAAGCTGGGCTTTGACATTTATCAAAGAAGATCCAACACAAAAACCATTTGGCGGTTAGAGGTCCTTTGATTTGTGCTCCCTACAGTGCATTCACCTTTCCCTAGTTTCTACCAAAAATGCATTTAAGCAAAAAGTACAGAATATTTACATGATGAAAATCCATAACAAGACTTTGTAATGAATTAATGCAATTAAACCGTATGTTAAATCATATGATGGCTTGCAACCGAGAAATGTAAACAGGTACGCGTGTGTCATAATTGCATTGGTACAAGCTGGCTTCTCTATTACGTAAATATGATTCATTTACACAATAAACAACTTTTCCATAAAATTGCACAAGATTATAATTTATTATATTCTGCAGTTGCAAACACTGCTGTCTCTTTGAAAACAGTTGAAAAATTCATAGAGAAGATTCTTTGCTTATAAATATTTGTTCAAAGCTGTGTGCAGAGGGTATCGTAGGTATGAATTTCAGTAGCGAGTAGTGACATGTTTGTGTTTGAGCAGTCCGTGCAAGCGTACATTCTCCAGATGTGTGTGTCCAGCAGTCAAACGTAAAAATATCAGCGAGTTAAAGGAGAAGAGTCAACTTACCTACAATAAGAAGAACTGTACAAAGTCTGACAGAATGGGCATAGTGGAATTTGCTCGAATCCATTTTGGTGGAAGTTCAAAGTGTTTCGGACGAAGCTCACGAATGTATGGCATAAACTCTGCAGGGTACCTTCACATGCGTGTAACAGTTGCACGTTTATCGTTTCACAGACACCGCACGACGTCGACGGTAATTACCAGGGTCGTGGAAACTCCACTACAGACACATGACTGGTTCACTAGCTTTCCATGTCATTGCCGAGCATTTTCCACTTGAACTTTTCATTAATAAGGCGCCCAACCCTTGTTCTTCTCAACAATGCTAAATACTTCACATCACTTTATTATAATACTTGTACAGAATCGAACTTACAAAAGGTTTTCACCTTTTCCCAGATTTCGTAGCTCTCACTTTTTGTTGGCTCGCTTTTTTCTGCAGGTCGCACCACTTCAACAAATTAAACTGACACACTCGTATCAATGTACATTAAATTTTCCTTTTCTTTCCGTGTACTGTCAAATGTTAGCCAGCACAAAACTTGAAAGACTCTGTTTCACATGTAGAACCTTGTGTGGCTAAGGTGGGAAGTAGCGATAAGACTGTGACAATTGGGAGAATGTAATCCAGAAGTCTTCTGATTAGATTTGCTAATCCTCATGCTGTCGTTGACTTTGGGCTTCCTGCATGTTTACTACACCCACTGATGATGTGACGGTGGCTGGCTGGTGGAAACCTGAATAATAAACCTGTGCGTTAATACAAGATGCAATAAATATAGTAGGTACACAGAAAGTATTGTGAGACTGTTCACGTGGTGAAAAGTTTGCTGTATATACACTTATTAGCATTATTATTTATACTTGGGAGACTACACCTGCTTATGAATTTCAAAAGACATTATGGAGAAATTGAAATTTGTATCACCGTTGTTGCCTGTACGATTCTGTTGTCGCAGCTTAACTAAAGCCGTGGCAATAAGTGAGTGAAAAATTAGTGAAGGCAAAAGGCGATAGCTACAAATACATAATGTTGATCTCTACAATAAATAAATAGTACACGCTGTATGGTATATGTAAATAGTATGCGGAAGGCTCATGTCAGGCCGGCAGAGATTACAATTTTTAACTGGTTCAGGCCTCAAGGCTTGGGCCACATACTTTAATAGAATACGTTGCGTCGGCCCACGTACATAAATATTTAGTATATCCCAGTCATCGTTACACACTTAAACTATTAATGTATTGACTGTGGCAAAAATACAGGGGTGATTGTAAACACATCAATGACTCGGATTCCACAATCAGACTTTCCCGTATAATACATACTTCGTCTTACATGACAACATCTTTAAACTATCAATATATTTCGAATACAAGATTAAACTGTTGGCAAGATTCTTGTAATTAAGTACTAACATTCAGTCTACTTTGTCATTTTCATGTTACAGGTGTTATATGTGTTTCAGGTGTCAAAATGGTGATCCATAAATGAATCATCACAGTACAACAAATGCAACAATAAAATTAAATAGTCGAATTCTGCAATTTATTCGCTAGCAGACATAAAAATTGCAAATGTAAAAGATATGGATGAAAAAATGCGCCTTATGGGACAAACATTATACGGTTCTGAAACGGCAAACGCATCCACGCACTAACACCCACTCGATATATATTTGTGTTTAAAGCATTTCATGGAGAAATATATAAATTCTCTGTATCAGCGGGGAAAAGTTACAATGGCAGAACGTTTAATAAGAAAATAGCCGTGTCTACGAATTCCTTGTCAGTGAAAGAGATGGGGAATTCACATGGGAAATGCTGGTTGAGCAATTGTGTGGTGGTGATGGGTATACATTCTACATACGAAGAAGTTTAACCAGAGATAAGACAAGAGCTTGAAAACGATAAGAAAAGGAGATAGACTCTACTTTTGGAGATACTCGAACTTTGACCACTTCTACTTATGCACTAACACATGACAGTGATCGACTCAAGAACATGATGAATTGATTTGGGTCATCCATGTATTACTGTGTGGTACTGTGCTCTGTATTCTCGAATAAATGTATGGCGGATATACAGAGCTGACTGCCTGACTAAGAAATGCTCATAGCAGTTAATACATTGGTGTATACTGTGGCACAGGGAGAGAGTGAGACTCTCCGTTACTCTCCCTGTGATCTGCACAATGCACACAAACATTTCATAGTCTGATAAGATTCGACGTCAACGAACAAGCCTCTTCCTTTCACTAGATTGGACACTGATACTACACTCACTTTTTGACTACAAGTTGAGTGGCTTTTCAGTTCCCGCATTAAATAAACACATATTAATGCGGCTAATGTTCTAGCTGTCTGTGTTTCTGGAACCTTTATATGCATCATCACATCACAGTGTCTACTACATTTGAAAGCAGACTAGACGAGACTAGAAAGATGAAAACATCCATTAACTATATTTACAATTACAAAAAAATGGTGGCTAAAATGATTACGATTTTTTTGTGCTTAATACGACAGACACTTTAAAGACTGCACCAGAAAACACGTTGCTAAACGGATGTTGATAAATATCTGCATTCAATGCGATAGGGTAAACAAACACTAATTGAAAATTAAATTGAACTGCAAACACATAGTGAGTTGCTAATCGTGTAACAATAAAATATAAATTGTAAATTATTGAGAAAATTTTCTATTTCCATTTTCTATTTGTTTTCTATGAGTGCACGTGTGAATGGTTGCAAGAGTTTGTAGGTGTCCCTAGAGAAGTTTCCGTGAATCGTACAAACGCATTCTATCCTTGTTGTTCGTGTAGAAAATAATCAAAGTAATTCTAAAGTGATTTTGTGAAAAGCTTTCTACAAGTTCCTCACAATGGATCAGTGGGGAATTCTACGTGATGACAGTTGTCGTGCATATATTACTGGTAGACACATACTAAGTAAGTAGTAGATACATACAAGATACAAAGTATGCACATAGTATTGTATTATGATATACCTAGGCTGCATATATTTATAATAACTGTAACTAGTATGGTAATAGTAATCGTCTCCGTTTGCATTGATTTTTTCCCCAGTACCTGACTGACTTGTGTGCACTCAAGATAAAACTGTATGACGATGCCATGTAAGAGTACCTACTAGCACTTGTAAATCGTGCATGCATATATCTATTCTATAACCTTCAGATGTTTTTTTTTACTGAAGTACCTACTTGAATTTGAGACTGACTTTGAGACGATACTTGTATTACAACACGCGGACAGAAAAGTCGATTACCTTACCTGGTGCACTGCTGCATCAACTAAAATGAGTACGAACGGGGGAGTCTTATGTAGAGTCCTGGCCATAGCGACTATTCACACTGGAATATCTGCAGAGCGGAATTCTCATAAGATGTATAGTTTTTCTAGAAGCCATGTGTGTCTGTCGTTGCCTTTGCAAACTATTTAAATAATGATTAACTAGCCTAGCACTTTGCCTGATCAGCGGTAAAAAAACCGACTGTAAAGATTTCAGCTTACTTGGCGGACACCTGGAATTGAGTAGTTTAGTTTATGTGATTGATTAGCCCAGTATTCTACAGAACGCTCTCTCCTCTCTCGCTGTGTGTGTGTGTTAGTCGAGCAAAAGAAGAATTCTCCATAAACACGATATATGTACTAGCTTAATAAAACGAGTGTTTTTGTATTTAATTCAGACGAGCTTTGCATAGTGCCGTTTACAGTGTCGAGGCGCATTTAATAGGACAGGGCGGATTTATTCTCTGAATGCAAGCGACTTGGCCCATCTCTACAACCTATGCCTACCTACTTACAATAAATAAGTATATACTAGCAGTAGTGCAGTAGTAGTATCCATGAATGCAGAAATGTGGCTTGCAGTTGGAATAATATATAGGTAGGTTCTCCTTGCCACAACTTTGTTTGCAACTTCGTCCAGGCAATAATAGGAAACATCCGACATTAGAGCACCTAAGTGCTAACATTATTATTACCGTGTATTGCGTGACGTTTATGTGAGTAGTAATGTATTAGTAGAACCAGTCAATGAATGAGTCCTACATGATGGCTGAACAACACGAAAGAACAATTACCGGGCTAGACTTCATAAACAATGAGAACGCGGAGAGAGGGAGAGAGAGATTGTATTGCGTCATTTCTAAATCAGTTTCACGTATCTTGTGCGTAATGTGAGCCTCTTTGATACAAATGCCTTGTGTTTCACGTCCATGTCAATCCTTTGACGATACATTCTACTCGGCTTTAAGTCTACCTACACACAATGACTCGAGATACTCTCCCAAAGCTGACTTGTGCACTCTCAACTACTAATGGTGCTGTTGTGGCTGAACCCGGCCAAGTTAATGGATATTTCTCTGAATTTCCCCACGACCACAGAGTTATTATTATTTGCATAGATTTATTCCTTTTGGCTTCTTTCTTTGTTAAATTGCAGAGGAGGGCTTATAATTCCTACGATTATACCTTCAAAGCGTCAATCTACCTCACAATTGGGAATTTGTCTTGTGATTCCGTGTAAGACCATTGTTTTCAATGCGATGATTTATTAAGCATTTATTAGGCAGAACAAGTCTCGTCTCATCATCTCGCCTTCATGCCCACAACATCAGTATTAAGATGTAATCTGCACTTTTCTACAATTGCTAGTTCTGCCTCTGCCTAATAAAATCCCAAGACTTCATAAAAATTCATAAAATATTTTCCTAGAAATTGCAAAGTGACTTTTGAATAAATGTATTTCGCTTTAAATTAAGCTTTATAAAAATATTTAATTGAAAGTTTCTGTAGGAAAAATAATTAGCACGGTCACTTCACATCTGTGTAAGATGCGCAGTAGATGTCATTCTATAAATGGAGAATATTTCGATAAGGAATTAAGCTGAAGAAATACGGTATTGTATACACAGTACAGGAATACACCAACAAAGGTAGAATAAGACAGTATAAAGTTCCTGGCTTCAATCTGTGACAGTCACTCAGAAAACCAGGCAATTACAATCTACAAAGTGGATATGATTTTATTCACTTACTCAGATCTCTCACTTTCCGTGGCTCCGGTGGACTGACACAATATGCACTTGTTGTCTGTATCATAGGCAATTCCGTACAGCACTAACACGCATCTCAGAGTACCAGTTACACACACAAAGGCAAACTTATAGTATAGCTAAACTTTGAACACTGAGAACATCCTGTCAAAGTTCTGTGCACAGGAGGAGCAGACTCAATGCAATCCTCAGAAGAGCAGACATATAATAATATTAATAATGAGTAGTCTTATTGTGTAAAAAACTCAAATTTCGCCAGCATTCCAATTTAAGAAATTGCAGCGATAACAACGACGACGACGATGACAAATAAATTAATTCTGTCTACATGGCGCACTTGTAGTAAATGTCCATCCGGCAACTCACCGTGTGTACACCCAACCGAATCAAAGTTCACACAGACAGAGATGAACAGCTTCGAACTGACCAAGGGATGTATTGAAGGAGAATTTGAGTGGGAAAAGAAGGAATCTTGGTGCTACTATATTCTATATGCAGCAAGCAAGTCGTAGTATGTAGTAGTGGGCAGTTCGTTAGTATCTGAGGAATGGGGAAAATGTGGTGGACAAGAGCAGAATAATTGTTGACAGGCTTGGTCAATAGAAGGGACTGTGAAAGCCTGGAGGACTCCGTTTTACCTTCTTTGGCGAGAGATTATGTAAACCTACCTAAGTAGTAATATGACTGGATGTGTTCTGTCGGTATGATGAAGAACCACTGTTCTGAGCCACCCTCGACGTCTTCCCAGAGGATGAAAGAACAGAAGAGACTGAGAGACAGAGAGAGAAGAGAGATTCTCTGCTGTGTTATGTGTGTCTAAGTAAGATGAAGCATTTCTGAAGAAAGGATAGATAGACCCAACTAACCAAAGTACACCATAATAAATAGCATGCATATACAGTTAATGGCATGAGAGAGAGAGAGAGAGAGAGAGAGACTGAAGAAAGAGAGAAGAGAATACGACCAGAGAGTCGAGATCAACAGAAGAAAGAAGGGCTGAGAGGATTCAAAAGATTTTCTGTTTCTTATTGTTAGTGTTAGGCTGAAGCATTGGCTATACACACAAGTTTTACTCCTCGTACATATACCTACTTACTCTTACATACTTACATAGTTGGATCTTGTGTGTATCTGAATTTTGAATGCTTGCATCCACCAACCCGAAAGAAGGAAGCCATTCAGTCATGTCCACTCTCTCTCTCTCTCTCTCTCTATCGCTCTCTCTGTGTGTCTCGATACTCGCAGTTCCTACTACTCTCTCAGAAGAAAATGTTGAAGGATAGACCCTTACAGTTAAGGAGTTCTCCCTTAAGAGAGCTGTGGGGGTCGCTTCAATATAAATATATAAATATATCGCTTTTCCACAGATCTCTCTCTCTGTTTCTCTGCATATATAGCTACTCTGTTTATCTGGCCAAGTGTCTTATTATTATTCCACGCTGAACTATACATGAGTAGAAATACTTTCAGTGTAGACATCCAGTTTCATCATAGTGATTTTACTCATTCTCACGCTCACGTACTCACTCTCGCTTTGTCTCAACGCACTACCAATAATTTTATAAGATGCTGTGTGAGTACACATAATAATAATCTACATATATACATATACGAGGAAGTTTACTTTTCACTATAATAATGCAGTCTCATAAAATATATAATAAATTAAGTGCTAGCTCTGGTAATACCATGTTCCCATTCAGAGTCACTCTATGCACTTGTACACAACGCACACACATATATAATAGACACAATATTGATGTGCTACATATTGGAGTACACATGTAAATACATTGTATGTAAGAGCCTAATCTTCCAATTAGGTGGAACATCAACTGAACTGAATTCCTTTACATGTACTAGCACACATTGAACGGAGAGTTAGTCAATTTCAGTTCAGAGACTCGATGGCCATCAGACAGAGAGAGAGAGAGGGAATTAAAACTGTTCGGGTTTACGCAAAAAAATCAACCCCAGCTATTAAGTATATGTTGAATGGAGACTGTGATGGGATTTTTAGATTTGTATTTTTCTAGCCTCATTATTGTACGAGCTCGTTGCATAATTAACATGGCTAAGGTTTTAATGATTAACACAAGCTTTTAATGATTAACACAAGCCAATTATTCAGGCAAAGGCGACCCATACCCTCCCATCGCATCACCAGGGTTATCTGCATCCTTGCTAGCTTTGGGAGTTGTTTCACATGAAGCCACAATAAATGAAAATTCCGTGAGTGAAAAGGATTGTAGAGAAGAATATATATGAAGAAGCTGAAAGTCAAATCCATGAATGGGTTCTACATGGTGAGAGACAGTCAGCGCTTCGTTTATAGACACTAATAGTGATAATATAATATCCTTCTTTTTTCGCTCTTACATCCAAAGGTCCATTTATGAGAATACTAGGCCCATGTCTTATCATCTCTCTCTGTTTCTGTGCTATGTCCATAGTACACATGAATTATTCTGAGCACTCTTCGGACCACACCACATATTTCTATGTACATATATGATATGGGTTGCAGCTGGTTCAATATTCTCCATATTCTTTGGAAGAGCCTTTGCTGTGCACTCGGACGCGACTATGTCAATACCCGACATTTGTTAAAAGTTATAAATTATGTTGTTGCAGCCATATGAGCTACTAGCGTCACATAACTTTGTTGTCTACACTCGACATAATATTATATAGTATAATGTTATGTGCCCACTAAAGCACACGGACAAGACGTTGTTGTTGCAACTCAAAGCATACTCACATCATGTTTCATGTTATGTCTTTCTTTTTTTGGGAGCGTATGAAATGAATGTCTATATCCATCTCATCCTGCTCTACGGACTTCCTATATTGAAGCTTAAACAACAAATTGTTGTTGCATTCACAGATGCATACAATAATAACATAAGCGTTTATACAATACACCACACTTACTACTACTACCAAAGAGCTCCCTTATTCCATTTTAAAGGGGTCGTTTCCCATTTCTTCCTAAGAATGACATACACTTTAGATATACATTCTCGTAGGTGGGCTGCCATTCTTCTTTAATTCATTCGAAATCACGACATCATATCCGTAATATAAAGCTTTATTAATATAATATATTCAAATATTAATACTACTTATATATACTGTACTAACTGTACTGTACTAGTAAACTGTAGACATCAGCGAATGGCGCTTGAAGTCAATGCATGAATTTAGAAATACAATTTCAATACAATACTCGGACAACTTCATAAAATTCACTCTCCAGGGAAAATGTTATAGTGCGGTATAGGTGCAGCATATATATATTTTGCTGTCTGAATTGTCTTGAAATTTTTATGCTGCTGCCAAAACATATTTTTTGTTGGTATAATAGAATGAGCACGAGCACACTAATAACCATAAAAATAACAAATACATATTATTAAGTAGCGAAGCTGCTTTATAGGAATGGTTTATCTGTCTGTCTGTCTGTCTGTCCGTTGGCCGTGTAACTCCAGAACCATTACAGTTATGACGTTCAAACTTTCTGTGTGAGCTGTAGGGGTAACGAGGAAGCTTCTACCCAAATGTAAGGTCAATAGGTCGCAGGTGTCAGTTTTAAATTACACAGGAAATTTAACATGTGCAAGACCTGCAGAACACAAGGCGCATGAATTACTGTAGCAATGCTAACATACTACAGTGACTACAGTCGGCTAAGTAGCTCACCGGCTTGTGAGGCGGAGCATAGCTGGAGGTCTTGGGTTCGAATCCCATAGACTACATTTACTTTTTCCATTTTCATTTGTTTTGTATAGCAATGAAGTACTACATTGGACTTATCATATATAATATTTTAATATATTATATATATTAAAATGTCGTGCCCTCTTAGGTAAAAAAGGTTTTATAGCCGTTTCTACGGACATTTCTATTTCGGTTGTTTTTAGCTTATACGTGTATAATCCAAGATTACGCTGAGCTACTTTCTTATGTGCATTTTACAAATGGTTTATTATTAACTACCAATACACTGCTGTACTATAATTATGTGTTTCAGAGTGTGTACCGAAGTTTTTAATACCCTTTTCGCCACTTTATTGGCTTATTGGGTTGAGACAGTTAGTTGGAGTCTGTAGGGGCCTCATTATTGTTTTCTCAGCCATATGCAAATCGCCAAAATGCACAATTTATTTTTGTGCCTATAAACGCTTCTGTCATAACAAAATTCATAATTAATAGATTCAGCAAAGTATTCATTGTTGCTTTCCAACTAGAGACAGCCTACCATAAAATTTTAACTATAGTATACATACCTATTTATTTAATCATCATCTTAATTGCATATAAAATATGGTAAATAAATAGGGTGTAATTATTCCCTAAAGATATATAATCAAGTTCGTACATTCAAGATTATTAGTATTATTGAGGTGCAAAATATTGTAGCTTTTGTTGTGTCATCTTGTTTTATCAGAATAGAACTACAGCAATTTTTGATTTAGTAACTCACATAGATCTCACGTAATTGTGACTGGTGAATGCTAAATAGAACTTACGAGCTCAATGAACATTTTCCCAAAATACAGACAATAAAGATAATGAGCACAATGAATAAATTTTGTAGTTTGACAAGTGTGTTTATATAACTGTAAGAAATATTTTCCTATGTAAAGCCTGGACAACATATTTAAAAGATGAAAGAAATCGAGTCTAAATTTGGCAGTGGAGTATAGGGGGAAAATCATTTATTCAATGACGACTGTTACATTTTACATGTAATTGCCAAAAGACACAGTACTAAATAATAATTATTGATGTAAGCACTTTCAT
>JABASC010001970.1:0-19898 GCA_019776185.1 Plutomurus gul | reverse complement strand
TGGTATACACACAATATGAGAACATGCACGGATACGACTAATTAGTGAGTACTGGTGTGTTGGTGTGCGCATCTCGTAAAAGTTATTACTTATTTCTGATATTTAAATAGAGATCGCGTATACAGATTGAAAGAAATTATTAGAACAAATTACATACACCTCAATTGTATTATGATAGCATTCTTAATTGTTCAACACAGTTTGTTACTGCTCCCAGGGTTTCGTAAATCCTGTCACAGAGGGAAGATGTAACATGAATAATTGGTTCAACGTGATTAATTCATTACATGGAATTTCCATCATTGAAATGGAAAATTCTAATATGAATATCATGTTAAATCCCATTTATCACATTAGTCGATAGCCATAAGACGGGACTGTGATACATCTATCACGGCAATTAATCCCAGTGCGATAATCACACAACAAACCCTGCAGTGCTTTTTAAATAACTAAAAAAATAAAAAACGAGAATATCATCCAAAATCAAATTTCATCCAATGAAGAAGACAACGACTGTTTGTTGATGAGATTTGGAAGTGTAATTAAGATTTGATTTGTTTACGATAATCTGTCAGCCGGCTAAGACCCAACTATGTACGTGTACATATGTATGTACTACACTAGATGTTTAACTGATTATAAATTCCCTTCCGTATGATGTTACATCTTCTTCGCTTCCTTGATCATTATTCTGTTTGTAAGCATCTGTTGTGGGGGCAGAATTTGAGACTGTACATTGTCTCGACATATGCGTATAAAAGGTGCAGGGGAAATTTGTGCAGCCAGTGGACAAAAGGTCGTTGGATCCAAAACAGTGTAAAACAAAACAGCTGGATAAAACCAATAATTTTGCCCATTTTGGCCACCAATATTTTGTGCTCTTGATATTACAGCTACTTTAATGGTAGCCGGCAGAGCGATCGCAGTTTCAATTTTTCATCCGGCAAGTGGACAAAATTGATAGAATAACGAAAGTATGAAAGTGTAGGTAGGAAATAGACTAAGGTTGTGCGAGTGGAATGTGAAATCTGAGTAAAACAATGCATTTGGACTACACCGCATTCCAAAATCTTCATTGAAACGCATTCGAGTAGATGTAATGACGGCAGATTAATCTCAAATTCTGTAACACGATCTTATCCACTCTATTTATCTTGTTGTTTCCTCCGGGAAAACTCATGTTTTCCAGTATCAGACATTCATGAAGATTATCGTACATGCATGTATTTAGAAATGAAATTTGGGGAGGAGTGAACCTCGTACTAATGTTTAACTTATATAATAGTTCTTCCATCCTTGTGTCAGCGGGCTAACAAAGCCACCTGTAAATACGTCTCTTAACAAGTCCTTGTCCTATGTGTGGTAGGGGCAACAGGAATGGGATACTTCAATTGGTTGTTTGAGCCAAATTCCCCAGGATTTGTTCAATGTACGTTTTGTATTATCAGTTAATCGGCTGTACAAAACAATGGCTTATTATACTTCTACTTATTAGTTCGTATACTCAGAATAGTTTACTGAGTTGACTTGAGATTAAGGATTGTTCTCTGGTGGTCGGCAAGTGCACATTACTTTTATCAAGCAATGAAAATTATTTTTATTCGTCATGAAGAGAGAATAGAAATAAAATACAAATGTCTCAGACCCCACCACTCCCTTCCAGCGTGACACCATTAATGAAAGTTCACACTCAAGAGATTATTGTTTACTGATGTTGTTTATTCGTACAAAGTGGAAGAATAAATACATTCTTTCTCTGTAACTCCTGTACACTTCCAGAATGAAAACAACTAATGATATCTACATTGAATGGAACTTTTGTGACATATTTTCACCTCTTCCTGCGCAATAATAAGATGGAATAGGCAATCGTAAAGCTATGTACCCCTAATCCCCCAGTTCCACCATAAAATAGATATGCGCGATAGGCCCAGCTCTCTCTATTTTGTAGAATTATCCTACGCTCCATTTACTAATAATTTACCTGAATAAAATGTATATCTAGCTAAAAGATTTATCTGTGCATAATTTCACCGGATTTTAACATGTGCGTGTATTTTTATTTATTTTGTGAGTGACAAATTGGATGGGAATATTTACTTATTTATTTATTTAGATATTGGGTAGGCAATTTGGGGGCACATTTGCTGTATTTAATTTTTCACTGCTACCGCGCCAGCACATCCGTCTGTTTCACGTCTATTAGGTTCAAAGCGACAAACCGTGAAAATCTACGGAAATCATGGTCCTCTGAAATTATCTTCCATATCGCTATTGTTCTTATACATGGTATGTAGTACATTGCACTCTGCACTATTTAGTACAGCCTGCGTTCTACGTAAAATGGTTATGGCAGCCACATTCAGTGACACAAATGTTTTCACTCTGCAGCAGTCACTACTCGTACTACTCTCATAATAATATTCAACCAGCGCATGGCACATGAGACTACTAATCTTCGTTAGCTGAGAATGTGTCCATCTGCTGTACAAGCACTTTGGTGTAAGTTCATGTGTGATAGCACGTTTCAGATATCAACAAGCATCACCGATCCACATCCAATCATATAATATGTATGTAAGGTAACAATGCAATTACAAGGGACCTTGATTTCATGGTGACATTGCATTCTAAAGGAATAAAAATATCGCAGTTCTATGTATTTGCACTAATCAGTGCAATCAGATTTTGTATCCCATCGGTGGGAAATAGTGCGAACTACACAGTCAACATAATAAATTTTAATTCAAGATTTTTAAAATACAAAATTAATTCTTACAAGTACCACGAACAATGCAGGCACAGTGCTGCTGCATTGCTATAAATGTTTTAATGCATTTTATTGATAACATATACAAACGAAGATATTCCCTTCTCGAGCAATGATGACGAATAAAAGATCCCAAGTGGTCATAATAATAACAGTCTGCATAAAACATGATTTCCCCCTTAGATATTCTTTTTCTTCTTATTGACTAACGGTTCCTATACTTGATCCAGATCTGGTAAGGAAAACCATTCCTGTGGAAAATGGCAGAACATTACTCTTGAAATAGCTATTCTTTTCACTTTCGTCATCACTAAGAATGTACATATTCCCCGGGGGCCAGTAGGCACAAACAACAACTGTCTTTTCACCAAGAGATGCTACCCCGACACCAATATCCGTTGTCGACTTCCAGATTATCTGAGAAAATGGCGAAGCTCTGGGCTTGTCCCAATTATAGTCAGCCACACTGCCATACCAGCTCTCCATTGCTAATTTCATCGCTTTTTCTTTGGTCATATTGGCTCCGATTACTTCAAAAATATTGTCAACGTTTGTTCTCTTCCCGGGCATATCTTCAAGAATGTCTTGAGTCACCTCATGGTCCGCCCAATCTTGTGCAATTTTTGTCAACTATTCAAATTGGCGTAATTAAAGATTTTAAAATATACATAATATTGAACCATATTTATAAAATTAAATAAAAATCCTACTACACAAGTTTACATCATGAATTTTTACAAATTTTTGATACCGTCTGGTTAAGTTTCAAGGTGGGAGAGCGGTGCAATCTTCTGTACAGGTTGTGGTAGCCCAATGCTACTCTTTGGTATTCTGTTAAAAAAACACGTGATTAACTCAAAGAACAATTCGTAAATCGCGCCTGCTAACAAATAAATTGTCTTCGTACCAGGAGCAGTAACAGAGGAAACGGTGAGTACAGGATTTCCTTTATTCTCCCCAACAGATGACTCTTCCGGTGCAGGCACCGTTTTGTTGATATTAGGACGGTTGGGCTGCACCACCACAACTTTGACCACCTTGCGCACTTTTGATTGACCCACTGTACAGAGGAAATAAATTACATCCATTTAAGCACACAGATAACAACAGATACATAAGATACACACTAAATTAAAATGATACGCATTTAAAACTGTATAGCCTTGTACAATTAGCAAACTTGCCTTTTGTACTTGATTCCACTTTTCCACTGTCACAATCAGCGACGTACTCCTTAAATTCTTTTAGTCCTTTCCAATTCCCTTGGCATTTGCAGAGGAGGAAATTCTTCAGGCTCCAATGCTCTAACTCCCTCGCATTCACATCCGCCGATTTACTCCGACAAGTATATCGAAGAATGGTCCCTTTGGGAAAAGATCCATTATAATTCATAGGACTAGTCGGACATTCTTTCTTATCGTCTCCCGTGTCACTCATTTCACAAAGTATGTCGATTCCCTACAAGAAAAATAAATCAGCATTCAAAATTTACACAATTCGTTTTTTTCACAAAGACAGACGATTCTAAAAAAAACTAATAAATTCCAGACGACGACGATAAAAAATGATGGCTTACATTTGGAATGGTCACCGGTGGGCAATCCGTAGGCAGCGAAAGTGCCTTTGCAGCAAAAACACAGCCACAAGAAATCAAGAGGAATAAAATTACGCCTTTGTTTTTCATTGTTCACTGATCGATCTGACTCTGAGATCTCTATCTACTTATTACGTGAGCTCTTTCCTCATGCGACTCAGCAGCAGCAGCAGCAGCAGCGCAGGCAACAAGTGACCAGCCGAGTAGACGAATAATCGAAAGAGATTTGAAAAAAAAACGAAATTGCAAACGAACTATTATTTGTTTCCTTGTAGACAAGTTGGCAGTGAGTCTGAAACTGAAGATGAGACGGCCAAATGGTATCTCTATATTTACAATTTACAATGACGGACCTCGAAAATTGATAATAAAACTCGTCGTATCGCATCGTTTCATATCATTTCACCTGCTGCTGCTGCTGCTGCAACAGATTTACATAACACAAGACAACGCGAACGAACCAACGAACGTCATTCTTTACATAAAACATAACATGTACAAATAAGAAGAACAGACCACAGGCAGCTAACTAACCTAAGTAATGGTCAAAGTCTCCCATTGTCAGTCCTCAACCTACTTACAAAGGATGGCATATTTTATTTATCTAAAGAAATAACGAAATGATACGAGAACCAAGAAGAAGATACGTTATGTACACCTTTGTGTCTCTGTTATACTACTCTGCTTAACTTTACAACAATACTAGTAGAATACTAGTAAGTAGTACTCCCAATGTCCAATTCAATGTTAACGCACCAGTAAAGTTTATACCCACCCTTATAATATAAATCCATAACAATAACAATATAATATACATATTCCTTATTATCATATTCATAATCACTCTTCCTTTAATCTATTGCACCTTATACACACAGAACATCACAAAGCAGAATCAAAGACTCTCATCGTGTCTTTTTTATGTAACTGCTCAATGAAGTGAATGAATGAAGAATTCATTATTATTTTTCTATAGATGTACTTATGTATACGTGACTGACGACTGCTGGCGCTGGCTGACTACCTTTGTTGTGCAGTAAGTAAATACCTAGTCCTGATGAGAAAAGAGTGAGCGAGTGTGTAGGTGGTTGATGAAATTGAAATCTAGAGTGATGTGAGAAGTTGTTGCCGTGAGGAAAAGTGTCAGGCTCTATTTATATCTCACCTATGGAAATTATTCTGTAGGATTTATTAGAGTTAATTAACGTAAGTTGTTAATGTTCACATAGACATAAATATTTATTTTTGCATTATTTGCATTGCATTTTTGCACTCAGTGTTGACTGTAATGCATACTTTTATTGTCAGTAGTACATTATCCATGTGCAGTGACACAAAGAGGTAGGAACTGTGTACCTGCACGGTAGGTACGGATAATTAGTGGAAAATAGAACAGAGAGCTGATTAGAATGCAATGGATGGACAGAAGGGCAAATAAATCACAAAGCGGTCCTCGAGACAATTGTACAGTTACATGGATAGTGAAATAAATAGTTTAAATGCGTGTGTGTGTACGTGTGGACTGTGTGGACGGGACTGGTTGTGTGTGCATGTTTACATGAAATTTGCGACTCTTTCTTAGGAAATCAGATATAAGTGGTATCTATATACGACATATTACTGAACTGAAATAATATGGTTGGCATGAGTAAAGTCAATATTGACTGTTTGATTTGCTTTTTTGTCTTTATTGGTGGCTCTGTGCTGTGCTGGTGGGTTAAGGTTGAATCGAAATGGAGAGTAGAAAACGTTTCAAAAGGAGTATCAGTCACTAGTCGAATTCAAATTAGCATGACAAAAGCAACAGAAATTGCACGCTGCTGCCACAAAGAATTTATGCAAATAATGTTTAGCCGTTAAATAATGGCAGCTAAAACCACAAATAATGAATATTGATCGTGCAGTCATTATCTAGTTAGTTACGCACACGTACAGACAATGGAGTGTTCGTTTACAGGAGAACAAATTGAAAAAATATTATCCTTATGCAACCACAAGTATTATTTTAGAGTGAGATACACAATAAAGAAAAAAGAGGATTACGTGTGGAAGGACGACGGACACAGAATGACATTAGGCAATGAAATAAACTCACGTACTAGGTAACACAGAATGCCATTTGAATTATCGTGGTAGTTGAAAATTTCGTTGAATTCTTGAATGGACCATTTAGCATTGTTTGGGCACATTTTCTTTGAAAAACATTCCTCTGTCCCCTGGGCCAAGAAGATAAATGTTTCCAGGGGGCCAATAAGTGACTGCGACAACAGTTTTTCCTTCCCTCGTTGCGAACCCTATGCCGATGTCTGTTGTAGACTTCCACACAATTTCCGAGAATCCGCTTGCCTTTGGAGTGTCCCAGTTGTAGGATTTTTTATCCGAGTACCAGCCCTCGATGGCCTGTTGAATTGCAGCCTTAGGCTCCAGGATTTGGTTTTGAGTGAAAAAAAGAACATTGTAATCCGGTCTTGTTGGCAGAGGTACAATTTTTTTCTGCTTCTTCTCCAGCTGGAAATTTGCCCACATTTGTCCTTCCTTGGTTAACTGTTCACAACAAAGGAAAGGATGGACGGTAAAATATTACAGCGGAAATTAAATTAAATTGATAAAAATAATTTTTATTGAATTTAAAACATAAATAAATTACTGTATCATTGAGCTTGAGTGCAGGAGAAGTGCACTGCTTTCGGTAGGAATTGTGAAGACTAAGAGCGAATTGCTGGTAACTGTCACCATTGCTAATGGGATCTGGCTCGATACTTTTTAAACTCACTGTTCCCGGTTTAACAGTTGCCGTCAGAGAACTTGGTACAGCCAGCAGTAGCACAAACAGAAAACCACTGCAAATATTATTCAGTTGAATCTTCATTTTTCTGTATTTATAAATTTAGAAAATGAAATCGTTCCCTGAAAATAAATTTCAGTTGAGTTTGCTGAATTTTTCTACACACAATTTACCAACTGAAGCGAGACTACTACATCTACAGCAATTTTGACAATGACACTGGATCAGCTAACTTTTAACGGCCAGTTTAAGTAGATTTCCAAGTTTTCCGGAAGATAAGCGAGCCACAGGTTAAAAACGTGCAGATACCAACAACTAATAGTTTGTAAATGGTAATCGATTTTTTCTCCTGCGTACCGAATATCTATGAAAATCCTCGTTCATCATTCATTATTCATCATCATATCCGCAACTTTGAAGTGTACACTACAACATTATATTTACTCTTAATGCACAAATAATAACAGATTTGTTGATAGAGTGATATTAGTGATATAATGAAATATAATTTTAGTCTCGGACTAATTGCTACTCTCTGTGTACTTTATTATTGTCTGTTCACACAACATACATACATAGAGCCAACTCAAAATCTAAAGTTGGACAACAACAAATGACTTATGCTGACAAGGAATCTTTAAGAGAAATTAGAAACGTGAGTTGGGGTGAGAGAGGAGTGACTAGTACAACATGCTGCACTCCTCACACATGGCACTTGATGACTTGACGTACGTGTAACATCTCTCATAATCATTCTTGGCCACTTATATTAACTGTATTATTAACTAAAGGATGAAATAATGCACGCTTTACAACTTACTATACAGTTTTCAGTTTTGAGTGTCTAAATATGTTAAAACACGCTAACGAAAATAAAATACTAGCAGGTAGGTATACATTTACATGTTGTGTGCTGCAAGAATGATTTTACATCAACAGACACTCATTTCGTATCTGAACAGACATACTACTTGAGAGGAAAAATCATGTGGACAGAAGCGTGTATACTGACCATACGTAGTAATTGTTTGTACTGACAGCGTAGATCTTTGTAGGTAACAGGTTCCCCACAAGGACACTTCTCATCAAACATTTTAATCAAGTTTAGCGTAAATGCACACGTAAACGTATTAGACTGTCTTGTCTACTTTACTTCAACAACAGCAGAGGGTTAACAATAAGATCTGCCATAGATTATAAAATTACATGATTACAGTGCTGTACATATGAATTTCCCTATATTCACACATATGTTTCGAACCATTGGGACTGTTTTTCATTTGAGCTTTTTTCTCCCTCTAAAACTAGCAATGAGTAAAAACGAAAATATTGAAATGAGCGACCACGAGGAATACGAATTGCACTGATATTAAATTAACATGCCAGTCTGCTACTTATTCTTATCGTTAGGTAAAATCAAATCAAACTGCTGATTATTTTGGTAGACAACGATGTTGTATAGACACATTATTATCGGAATTGTGGCACCTTATTGCTTGGGAATGGACCATTAATGCATTTATTTATTTGTTTCAGTCTCATCTGCTGCACACACCTTTACGTGGAATCTCGGTATGGTAAATTAAGTAAAGATTGTGATTTTTTAACAGAATTGTAGGTTCAATTTTTACAGAAAGGATCAACAAATAAGCGAAACATTGAATCACGAGTCTTCTTCTTTTAAGCTTCCTGTTTGCCTTCGTTTCTAGAAAATGTACAGAGCTATCTCACAATGTTAGTATACAATAGTGTTCACATGATAAAGTGACCTGAGGGGGTTGAAACAATAATGGATGGGTTTCAATGAATTGCTCGAATCATTTGATTCGTATGGGAATCGTTCCAACTCATGTTGTGTGGTGCAAGGTTCACGTTATTCTTAGCTGAGGTCCTGCACGTACATTTTCTTATATGCAGGCTGTACACACTTTTTCACAATCATGTACAATAATGCGTAATTTGTGGCCATTTCTCAAAGTGAGTAAAAAGATGTACCTTTCTTTAAGTGCCACCCTGTGCAAGAAAAATTCTCTTAAATATTTTTATGTGGTCATTTTGAGGATCTGATCATGTGTTCTTTTCTAAGAAATTTTGAAAAGAAAATTACATTTCAATGTGGTCCACAAAAAATTCTTCTGCATATTTCGATCATGCGATGAGAAAAGGGTCAAACTTAGGTTTCATTCGATATCAATAATTTCCAGCGATGACATAATATGTATTTTCTTAATATTTAATATAATGTAACAGTTATGTAATGGAATTGATTATTACAATTGCGAACTCAACCGGTGTATCTATATGTGCTTTTCAATTTTAAAATTAGTACAATTATTAAGATTAAATGCTAGACGCCCTGAATTAACATGAATTTTATTGACTACGAATATAAATACATAATATACTATATAAATCTTGTTTCACAATCTTAGATAGATCATAAATTAATTGCAATATGCTTTATTACATTAATTAATTATACATTGTAGGTTTTTGACAGAATCACCCTGAATGCCATTCAACAACAAAGGTCAAATGTGTAAGTAATATTGTCCACGAGTACTAAATACAAAACAAACCAACATTTTAACAGATTAAGTGTGACAGAATTAAATCAATACACTGGAGGATATATCCTTGTGTAAACATTGTACATACCTGCTTGGACAGTCTTCTCCAAAGGGAACGGCCGTTTCGCAAGGGCCACCGCGTCTATTCATAATCAAGAAATCTTCCCAACTGCTAGCTTTACAACCTCTAATATTTCCTCTCACCACAGACTCTTTAAAGTAGGTAGCTGCAATCATATGACTACATTGACCTACAGCAAGCAATTACAAATCATTTAAAGGTAATTCGCTGCTCTAATGATTTTCCTTACTGAATAACAGTGCTTAATCATTCCTTAATGAATATCTCTGCGAAAAGTTAACCTGAAACCTGTTCTTTCAAGTTTGCTATAAAATCTGCCTCCCGATAGCATCTAGGTTGAATTTTTCCCCCGTTGGGTAAAAAGGATACATGACCCACAGATTCGGACAATCCTAATCGATCCATATTGGTGTGTATGATATCGACGAAGCCGGCATCCGAGGAATCCAGTTTTAGTCTTAAAGGTCTCCGTCCACTTTTAAAGAAAATCGCAGCAGGATCTAATCCTTTGTTTAAGCATATAAATAAAAAAAATAAAAATCAGAAATGCTGCTCTTCTAGAAAGCAAAAGTGTGCAGGGAAATAGATAAAATTTGAATTCAACCTTAAACAGTGTACAAATTAAATTCATTGTTTAGTGATAAATTTTTACATACATAGGATGTCTCCCTTACCCGTAATTCTTCCTAAGGTCAATTTGTACTTGTCTTTCAAATTAAAGCCGGCAATGCCGGCAATGTGAGCACCCAGACTCAATCCAACAATATGAACATCACTCATATTAGCAGTTAAATTCTTGTCACAAGTGTAGGCCAGAAATTCGGCCACTTTTTCGCCCACATCCAATGTGCTGGACACTGATTCCGTATAGTAAAATGGTCTCAATAGAGGAATCTTCACGGGTGGGTTAGCCATTGATGACCAGTCGACACATATAATGTTCTCCCCTTTGTTTTTCTTGAGGTAGGCTGCACCAGCACAAAAATAAAAATTCAAGCGCAGTTTTTTTTACAAGTATAACCAGCACATACGTGTCAACCAAATATCTACAATTCACTACAATAATTTTATTTATAATTTGAAATATTTTAAATGGAATTAAATATACCTTTTATGACATCTCCAGGAAAGATTTGCGTATTACAGCTCGCCATAAAACCATGGATCAGCAGTTTTGTAGGTGCACTTGCATTAAAGCTGGAGTTACTGAAATTATCCAGGTCCTTTATCAGCAGCTCCTGTGAATCGCTCAAGTTTCTGTCAATCAAAAGTAAAAAATGTTAAAACAATATTCATTATGCGGGGCAGAACATAATATTGTGATATATGTAGGTTTCCATTTGGCGAATCCTATTTATTCGTCCATTTTGTCCATCAAATGGACATTATCCTTAGGTCAGAAGAAAGTGAAAAGTATAGCATTCACTTTCATCCACACTGCAATTTACCCAGCACAGCACATGCATCTGTTTCGTCCAGAAAGCAGGATTAAACTATTTTGTCCATCCAAACGGGTGGACACGTAAATCTTGCTTACCGATGGTTTGTGTACAATATGAAGCGAATTTTCGGGTCAATTTCAGTCTCATTGCTCTCTGGTGTCTCGAACAGGCCATCCAAACTCCAAATATCTTTTAAAAGTCAAACTTACATCTCTATTCTGGACACAATACCAAATTTATTCACAGGATAGTGAATGTTGAGACTTACCATCCAGACCATCTGCATCCGAGCTTATTAAAGTGATTAGTGTGCATACGAGCACACTCAACACTAACGTCCTCTTTATGCCAAATATCACAAACATAATTTATTAACTGTCAATAGAAATTATTACACAATAAAATTCTTCAGTTGAATGAATGTGCGTTCGTTGTTAAAACTTATGCAATTACTATACTTAACATGGGAAATAAATTAAACTGTGTTATATTAGAACGCTACAAAATTCAAAGCAAGATCTCATCTTTCTCGAGTGGTACACTTCAAGAACTGAACAAACTAGCGGTTTTGTGCACGAATGCACTTGCGACAGAAAAGCAACAAACAAAGCTTAATTACCTCCTAAACAGATTCGACGAACAAGAAAGGTGAATTTCACATAGATCTGGTGCACTTTTAGTACCTACTTAATGTGACTGATGAACTTGAAAAATTTCTCTTTGCTAACTTTTCAACATTATTTAATGTAAGAGGTCGACTAACTCGAGATTTTCACCAACTCTCAACTTATCGTTTTACTGTACACCTGCGAGAGTGTAATTAATGTTCTTCCATGTACTTGTTTGCTAGTGGATCATCAGTATATTACTGTATAATTGTGTATCTCACTGATAAATAGGTAAAAACCTGTTTATCATACCTGTAATGTAATGTACAGATAGTAGAGTATCTTTCAATCATGATGTCAACGCGCTGGTGAAGCCAAAATTTCTTTATTAGCCTACATTAGAAATTGCTTTTTACACTTCCAGGTCCAAGTAGTGGGTAAGCAATTGAAATAAATTAATACCGAATGTGCATAGTAATGAGAAGTGGGCGAGAAGTATGAGAAAGGTATTATGCATGTGAGAAACAGAAACAGCACACAGTAATTCAAAGTAATGCACGTTACTCATTTTAACACAGTGCTATTTTATTGAATATTTCTACAGCAAGGATGAGCACCAATTTGTTTCTGAAGAAATATACGAATCAATACTGGATTTCGCGCCGAAATTATTATTATCTTCATCTTTCGTGAATATTCCTACAGTTTTAATGTTAGCATTCTGATTTCTGTTAAAATCCACTATACTTCTTTGCATCCTTAAGTTACATGACACACTGGAAGAAGCTGTGATATCTTCGCGGTAAAAATTTAAATCACTCCTGTTATCCGCAATGTTACTCTCATTTTCATCTGCTAATAAATCGTCCATTGGATGTACCCACCGGATAATATTCATTCCTACAGAAATTACTGCAACAATCGGAGTTTGCACCAATTCTTTCAGAATACAAAAAGTAGGCAGTCCTCTCACGCAAGCGCTACTTGTATCTACTGCATCAAAGGTGTAAGCACCCTCCGTTGTAGTGTCGCAATCATTGTTATTATTTGCGGTGCCACCAACATCAAGAGCATTTTGACCACTTGAGGAGTCATCCCTGTCGCCGTCTTTAAGGAAGCCCCCATCAAGGCCAGACTGGGATATATGACTCTTGGAGCGCACACCGGGTTTCCCCCAATCCCAGCCAAAAATCAAAGCTTCATTTTTATGTTGCATTAGGGCCGTTGTTAAGATTTTAACAGCGTGCGACACGCAAATGGACACACAACAACCGAAATACGTGGAATGTGTGTATCTTTCCTTGAAAATATCCAATTTTCCCGGCTCGAAGAACAGATAATGGGCACTGGGAACAAGCACTACATCCAGTAATACGATTCTTGCATAAATTACATTCTGAACAGAAATCAAGTGCAATTTTAATAACTAGAATTTATTAAATTTAAATGCAAAAAGTATTTTAATTTATTCTTGACTCACTTCGTACCAGTAATAAGGAGAATTTCGTCTTTTCTTCGGACAAGGTTTCTTCATTTCCAAGTGTGCTGCACCGATTCCTATTAAAACTGCCAATGAAGTCAGAATCGTAAATTCTACGGCAATGTGCCACTCAAATTCTATCATCAGGTAGGTTATCCCTAGAATCGGTAAGGCGTAAACAATCGTGGCTAAACTTTGTGATACCTAAATGGTGTAATATTGAATAACTTAATTTATTACTACCCACAAAGCAAATACATATTGTTAGAAAGCAACCGATATAATATGCGGGAACTTACAAAAGCAAATAAGAGAACGACGGAGCGAGCTTGTTGATGGTGTGGCAAATGGCGGAATAATCCGAAAATGTCCTTATGGATAACTCTCGTCAAGCAGAATACAATGTAAGATATGGAGACCATGTAGAAAGCGGTTTGTCCACTTTTTTCGGGTGGTCCAAAATGCCTATGATTTTAGTGATAAATGTTATTAATTTACAATACTTTTGTACGAAATAATTTTCGTTTTTAAAATTACCAATTTGAAAGTGTATGGAATGCCTGAAACTCGATGAAAATATTGATGAAAGCCAATGAGAAAATTAAAATGTAGACAATATTCGGGACCTGAATTTAGTAAAGACGCCAATAATTATATTCGCACATGGACAACAAAAATCGTTTCATATTTAAGTAGATGGAGAACAATTATATTGGATGTACTGAATGTACTTACAACAGTTAACATTATAAAGTGATTATTGACAGACAGAATAGTCCAGTTTCGATGCTGGACCTCTGTGATACATTCGGCTATTGTGGACACGCAGTATAACATGAGGTAGGTCTCCAGAGGCAATGGTGGTGTTAAGCCAAAGAGGGTGTGGTGCAAATGGGCCACTGCTGACTCTATTGCATAGCTCAATAGTACGGTGATGGCAAATAGGCAAAATTGCAAAGTCTACGGAAAATTAAAAATTCCAATACACTCTACTCTTACTAAAAGCAATATACTTTGTATTTATACAAAAGAGAATTACCAGTAACAGCAGGAGCACTAATAAAGGACGATACACACAACATGGTGTAGCAGAATTTGCGGTAGTCTGCATACTAATTAATCGTTATGCTTTTGTTTCATCTACGGACTATAATTTTTACCGCCATTTTGAGTCATTGACCGGCAACGTGGAATTCACCTATATGCTAATGTTTGTAATGTGAGTAATAACGATTAGTTCTACTTATAAGTTGCCTTTAGGACCTTTGACATAAATGTGCTGGGGAAAAATGTTTACATATTACATACAATATAGTCACGTGTTTCCATGGGATGCATTGGTATTACATCATCCATCTTGAACTCGAACGGATTCTCCATAAAAATGAATTTTGTTGAAACTTGTAGTTAGAATCCCCATTATAATTAATTCAAAGTTTCAAAGTCGATATTCTCGGAGGAGGTATTCATGCATTCTCAATATCGATCCATGATGTACATTGTGATAATTATTAATGCATAGTGAGTAAAACGAAAATCGCATGATATCCCATCTTTTAAAAGTGCGCACACATCGGATATGGAAAACATGGAGGTTACTGATGCCAAAATAAAATTCGGCCCCAACGTTCGTTTGGAAAGTAATGAAGTGAGTTAATTTCTTCGTTAGATACAAAAACACTTTGGTCAGTACGAATCATAAATCTTTGAAATTATGTAGGTTCGGCGACGAAAGCGGGAAGAGAAATTAGTGCAATTGAGAAAAGAAAGGAGGAAAAAGGATCGATTGAAAAAATATCAAAGTACTTTTCTTGTCAACTTTCCCGAGACCATATCTTTAGAACAACGATTGCTTGGCTTCAAAAACATGCTAAATTTAATCACGTGGTAACTAATACACAGTGCCATAAAATATTGTCTGTAATTAAACCCAAAAACGATAACGAACGAATTGCTGGTATACATATATAGTGATTGCAAGGAACATCAAGTAGAGGCGCTGATGGCTGCAGCAAAGTATCTTACTGATAAATCGAATATCGGGTTGTTCACGCAAATATTCATTGATTCAAATTTACTTAATCAATTTATAAAATTGGCTGTACACGGAAGCGAGGAAATGCAAACAGAAATGAGTTTCCTTTTTTTGAATGCTTCTGCGGGCTCAAATTCGGATCACACAAATTATTTCCTCAATTCAGGTATTCTTCAGCCTTTAATTCTTTTGCTGACCACTGCAAATGATCAAGTTGTAGAAAATGTTGTGTGGACTCTTGGAAACTACATGGTGAAATCAAATAACGATTAAATACTGTCTACATTCTTTTGCACCTAAAACAGTGATCGAAATTCAAGGTTATTTTTGTTCAAAATATTTAGGACGGTGACTATGAAACACGAAATAGAATTTTAAACACAAGAGTTATCCCTCCTTTATACGACCTCGTCAAAAAACATCGAAAAAAAGTATGTGCTTGTATTATATTGTCAATTGATTCACACTTCCCGTATTGAGGTTCCTCATTCGTTCACTCTTCGGAGTTCGACCGATAGAAATAGAACTCATCAAAAAAACGAATCTATGAGTTGTACAAATGTATTACAAATATTCAGGTTGCAATAATGAAGGCACTGGCGTTTACATTGAGTAAGGTTTGTCAAACAACTACACCTGCAGATACATCACTGACCGAATCGATTTTTGAAATGAACCAGTGTCTCTCGGCTTTGTCTACCCTTATCTTAATGGCCGACCTTGATATTATAGGTTGGGCTTTAAACGTCTAATTGAAAGTGCATTCTAATTTCCTTTGAGATTATACGCTAAATATGATGTATTTTATAAATAATCAGAAAATGCGTGTTATTGTCTGTACTATATTACATGCTGCGGTGATAAGCAAATTAATCAAGTTCTGAGAGCTGGTGTCATTCAGAGAATAATTCAACTGTTAAGATGCGGATCCTCCGAAATTGTTACAATTTGCGCAAAGATCATTGGAAATATTTCATGGGGCGATGATTCACAAGTATCAATTATACCTACATAATTACAATTACTTACAATACAACAACCCTTCCCCCTGCATGTTGTATATTTCAAAACAAGTAGACATTGTAGATGGATACGCCTTAGAAAAATTTATTGTTCAAATTTTAAAGTCGTTTGCACTAACGTGCAAGTCCTTTGTTAACTGCGTGAAAATCTATTCAAACACACATCTCCAGTTTGAAAATTCTGTGAAATGTGTATGCAGCTGAAAGGGTTGCTTTCATTCTGTAACTACCGGTAGCATTATTTTTTCTAAATTATTATAATCACAGGAAAATCTCTGTTTCAGATTGAATTGCTAGTTAGATGTGGCGCTCTTCCCACTTTGGTAACCGTGTTGGCATCGTGCGCCTGCGAATGTAATGAAGACTTGGCTGGGGAGGCAGCGTTTGCACTTTCGAATATATCTGCGGGAGCAGCGTGTCAAGAAGCCAGCTACATATTGGACTCGGGAGCATTTGAAGGAGCTATCCTAATACTCAAATATGTACGTTAAAAATAATTATACCTTATAGTTGATTGAATAGTTGAAATGTGGAACTATAATTTTTTGCGGATACGTGAATAGAGAACATACAACATGTTAATCAGGAGAGACGCTTTGCGGTTAATCCACAAAGTGAGCTCAGTTACTGGAATCCAAAGATCGATTTGGGGGCACATCTTCCAAAATAACGTAGTGGGCGCAATCACCGATATTCTAAAAGTGAAGCAGGCAGACGTGGTCTTAATGGGCTTGAAAGCGTTGCACAGCATTTTCAAATTGAGTAAAATGCATAATCAATGGACTCAACTTCGCTCTAGCATCACAGAAGAAACGATTGATGCACTGGAGGATCTATGTTACCACATACAACCAAAAATCACAAAAAAAGTTTGCGCAATTCTTGATCACTATTTTGGAAATGTAGGTGATCTACTTGAATCGTAGAAAGATTTACTATTGTAATTTTAGTATAGTAACAAGTCGTTGTTTTTTATCAATGTGTATTAAAATACTCAGGGGTTGGAAGACAATGATGAGTGTGCAGTGCCAGGTCTTCCCCACCACAATGGATCGTGTGATTGTGATATGGAACAAATGGATTAATTGAAAAACTGTCACCGACTTCTCATGATGTCCAATTTGTTCACAGAAAAATCAATAAATTGCTCATTGAATTCAAAATATCCCCGAGTTGACCCACTTGAAATAATTACACACGTAGCTTGGAATGTGCTGCCTCAATAGTTAAATTTAACAAAAACTTAACCCTAATTTTAAAATGTAATTTGGTGAAAAGCAAAACATCAGTTCTGAGGACGGAATCCCAGCATTTCAGAATTGAGTTACATATTTGGCATTTAAGTATTTGTAGATCATATTGATTGATTGATCAAATAATTTGACCGAAAACATAAAAAATCATTACAATTCTACAGGAAAATTGAACTCAGGTCAAAAACGTGAACTGAAAGTGTTCTTTCTAGTGATTTTCAATTGGGAAAACGTAGTAATTTGGAGAGTAGATTTTAAAAACTTTTTAGGAAATCTATATATACTTCTTCAATACTTTCATGGATAGTTAATCCTGACCACCGTAAATATTCCATACTCCCTATCTTATTTGGACTGTAACTTTGAGTTAATTTTTTTGATAATCTCTTCTGATCAATTTTTGGAATCTTGAATTGCTCACATTGCGCAGTATAAACAATTCTTGATAAGTGAACATCATCTTCACAAAGGAGAATATACCATTTGTGAACTAATTGTGTACACTTACATACACTACACTGACTACACAAACTGTGTATAATTTTCCTCTCTAAGTACTCAAAGGTACAAGAGAAAGACATGGTTAAGAACATAACTTTTCGATGTGCACAAATACTAAATTTCATATTTATAAAGTCTCATTTTAACAATAGTAAAATTAAATGGAATAGAGCACTACGAAGAGATGATAAAATCTCATCTTGCTGCTGAATATATTTAGATGAGAACATCACTCAAAAATTGTATCCATTACTCTTGATTTATAGAGAGAGATAGATTGCTTTTATTTAACAAAAACAAACACTGTCACACAAATGTGAGTACTGTTATGAGGAGTTACACTACACTAAAGTAAAAAAATTATCTTTGATCACTAGCTTGACTTATTAATGTATTAGTAATGTACTTCTTGTTTTCCTCTTGTGGAAACCAACGTAATGCTGTTAGCGAAAGACACACAAATAAGAATTAATTGAATTAAAATGAACCAAAAATAATCTCAAACAAAAATAGAAACAGTATTTGAAAAGTAACTCTGCTGTTTCTGCGCTGAAAATAATCTGAGAATACATTTTAAGTGCCCCAAAACAAAAGCACTACCTTTTTTAAGATTTTCTGGGTACTACCTTAAACGCAAAAAAGGTAAAACCATACCTTTTTTGCTTTTTTGTTGCCTGATTTAGAGCGACGAATCAGATTCGGTCATTCCACATTCCACAAAGACGGGATTATAAAATAATCATTTCCCCACTATGATTACACCATTTGTCACTCCATAAACAAAACATATACGTAGGTATCCATACTTTCTGTTTATAATTTTGGTCAACCCACTAAGTGGTTAAAATCATTTTCCTCATTGACTTGGGAAAATGCTAACACTGTAATTTGACGGTTTGCAAGCAGATCCATCGGGGACACCCATTGTAGACACTGTCACATTAAGAGCGAAACCCTTGCACATATTCCCGGAAAATGTCCAAAAATTGAACCCATTACTATGTACTGTCACAACGGAATCAGAACAATCATCACGGACGCAAAACCAAAATATGGACGGCCCAGAAGAACTCCACTACACACCGCTTGATTTACAATAACGATTCGAGAGAAGGATTTATTTTAGACCCCATGATTCAAATGGAGACTGATACTCAACAGCCAAAGTTACCAAAAGTAATCCCAGTTTTATAGAGGAATACAACATGTATTTATTGTAACACCGAATACATACTACTTGTAGACCTATTAAATTTTAACTGGTATGAAATAATTGAAATGTATATTTAATTAATGATATGGTGGATATATTTGTTACATTAATTTTAAATTTGTTTTCAAAAGAATCTTGCTTCAAAAATACAGATTGATGCTTTTATATTCTTCTACCCTTTACAGAATTGGGCTTTGTTTTGGTCTTTCGCTTTCCAGATTTTCTTGCCAGTTTTTTATACGACTTGCTCCACTTATTGAAAATGGCTTTGGCTACCACCAAACTGTCTCCTGCAATTAAATATAAAGATTGTAAATGATGTAACTTAATATAGTAACATGTATATGTAAACGGATGCCTCCGTCTAAAACGTGGCACACCACAGTATGTGATCAGCTCTTGCTATTGGACATAACGGAATCCCCATGTAAGTGGTAAAACCGTATTGCTGACAACGAAAAGTATTTCATCACGTGGAGGAGGTCACGAGGAACAAAGTTGAGTAGGGAATTTCCTTAATCGGACTTACCGTTTTGGAGT
>JABASC010001969.1:0-19900 GCA_019776185.1 Plutomurus gul | reverse complement strand
AGTAGTTCCGTACACATTGGGGAAGTAGACTAGAAGGATACTTATACTAATAAAGACATAATTTGCATCATTAACAAAACAATTTTGCTACTGCTTGCTCACTAAAGCGTCACTTACAGCATGCGACTAAATTTTGAATACATACTTGTTTACTTTGAACAAACGTCTCTTTGTGCATTATTATAATATTCAATGATTGAGTCTCTAGACCGCAATGACTTAATTTTTGTGAATTCATTAGTCTCGCTATAGTCTCCGTTTCGCAAACTACTAACATTCACAAAGTACACTGTTTTTATATAATTAACATATATAATTTTTCTTAAATATCAGCATCAGTGCACACTGTAATACATATAATGTATACATCATCAGTCAAAACGATTACATGAATACGTGTTATTATTTATTTTGTTCTACAGCTTTCGAAGACTGTGCCAATGATCCAATTTGTTCTGCACAGGTACTTTATTACAATATTACCATCATAAAAGCAATTACAATTAGTATTGGTCATATAAGATTCATTTCTTCTCTCGAATATTCTTGAAAAATCTCTGTTTTTCTTACTGCTCCAACCTCCACTCTATGATTTTATACATTTTCAAGTCATAAGATTGATGGCAAATTATCACAATGTGTTATTTTTCCATTTCAGAGTGTCCGAACGTACATGCTGATCCACCAAAAAGTAAGTGGCAAAACCAAACCAACATCTCGCTTTTCTTCCAGCAAAACCTAACTAATAAGCACCTGCCAAGCACCCTCCAAAACTGAAATGAAAACAAAGAAAATCATGTCGACCTTAGACCTATAATTTTTGCTAAATTTATTACTTTTCCACTTTCAGTGTGATCCAAGGTCGATTGCTTCACACATTTATTTTTGAAGACAGAGACAATAAACAAGACAACAATTCATTATATTTGATCTCTGACAAGATATTCCCACTATTGCTATCTATATCGTATTAGATACGGATGATAATATTATGCGTTTAGGTTTATTGCTTATAGTAAATATTAGTAGTATTTTATTCGCATAAAATATATTATGCCAAACTTGGGCTTAGAATCGTACCCGGAGACATATAGACTTGCAAACTTGTTAAGCACCATATGCACAATGCAACCACGTCCGTCTACCACACATAAGCTTACAAAACCTAGTTAAGAAATTAAATGTAAGTCTTGGAGTGACTTCCAGAATACTAATGAATCGTTTTATTCTGTTTAGGATTGCAACCGCGATGGAATCATCAACTGCGACGAGTAAGTAAAGTATTTTTTTCCTTTTTCTCTTGTAACCCAGCATGGAATAACATACAATGCGCCTCTGGTCAATAAAGTATCTGGTAGGTTCCTACGAATGTGTAACGAGTCAGAAACCAGTGAGCAGTTGTAGAGCGAAAAACTCTGGTTTTCTATCTCAAATTTTTGTTGTTAGTGGATTCGTACCCGGATATAGAGCAAAGCAAACGCACTTTAGTTTTAATTCATGTCGTAATCGGATGATGAAGTTTACTGCTCTTTTATGATAAGCGCATTCGTAATTATATCATTCCTGGAGTTGCATGCTCATTCTTCACTTAAAATCAGTACAATTAATAATATGCCTTTAGACTTAATTATCGTGTTTTTGCTACCTTATAGTATGGGAAGGATTCATTTAATGGGGGCCACAGACTGTGGAAATCCAAGAGTTCCGAAAACACCTTTCTACAGGTAGGAAAGTATAATAGAATAATAGAAATTAAATAGGAATAATAATAACCCCCTGTTTTCTACAGGAGGTTCCGTCAATGCTTCGATAAAGTTCTGATGTTATCTCAATGATTACGCTGAAAGCTGTGTATTTCGACTTCTCAACCATAAATAGGAAGATTCTCCCTACATAATTCAAACGCATTTGCGCCCCAACACCAGCAATACTACTTACGTATACACTCATTTGTTCTAACAATTAAACTCTACCACCAACAACCAAAACTTACCAACTCTCGTTTTTGTATCTGTATGTATTTGTACTTGGGCTCTGGCTGCCGTACATTATACAGATTATTATACACACACCAAACATTACATACCATTTACATTAGGCTCTAGATTACTGCTGTTACGATTACACTTACACTACTGTAGTGTATATTACATGTATAAATAAGTACGTTACGACTCCCGGATGGAAAATTCGATAATAATATATTTAATTGTACGATTTTTGTAATTCATTTGATGGACTCCGCCCTAGTGATTCACAGCCAGCGCTTGTATTTATCTCTGAATAAATTACTGAGGTGTATGAACACAATAATACTTTAAGTCTTTGTGATTTGTTAGAATGGACAACGAATGATTGTTAGCTAAAACTTTTATTAAGAATAGTAAGAGTGGTAATGCCGGCTTTTGTCTTTAGTATTACCTATTACTATGTGTAGCTGAAATCCTCCATGCTTGCCTTGGTCTATAAACACGTATCTATTTACTTACGTAGCTTCTTATAATTGTATTACAATTACAAGTTTCATTTATTATTGACGTTTTGGTTTTAGTCTGGTACGTTAGTTAATTTGAATGCACGAGAAGCCAATTTTAACAAGTACGAACGAACATATAGGAACTAGGTGTAAGGTTGCTGTCTACAAGGGATTCATACAATCGCAAGAACTCTTGTTGGACATGCTATGCTAATTAAATAATTCCAGAATGAATGGAAGCCTGTAAACAAGGTACTTTGGCCCATTGTTTTACATGAGGCTTGTAGGTATAAAGTGCGTCATCAGGAAAAATGGCTCTGGTTATTGCTATTGTTGTTGTTGACGTATACCTTTGATTATACTATTTGTACATAGCACCTATACAATTTACTTCTGTATTAGGAGTAGTAAGAAGTTATATCTGTGTAAATCTCACTCATTGTATAAACATTAGTTTAAAAAAGTGAAATGAGTGCATTGTGCCTGTTTGCCTGCGAATTAGTACAATCATGTATCATGAGTCTTAACCTTCTTGACAGGATAACAACAAACTGTCTAACGGAATGGGCTTCATTATCTAAAGTGTTCTGTCATTTTATTACAATTGTGCATAAATTGAACACGTATGTCTAGTAATGCGTACAACATGCATTGGCTGCTCCGTAGAAATATTATATTACATACTAACTCTGCAACGCGTACTTCCACCTCTTTTGTACTTAGGTATATAAAACATTGGGTGTAAATATTCAAAGTATAATACGATTGGAAATTGGCTGCCTATGTTTCTGTTTGATTCTATTGATGCGATAGTTTCACCTCAAATTTACAACTACAGCTAGGCAGGTGAATAGGAAATGTGGATGTGAAATTCGCATCAGATAACCTAAAGAAACACCGTTAGTACAGTACGTTCACATGCATTTATATGTACATAGTACCTACTTAAATAGGAACTTATAGCACCATAAAACACAAGGAATTCCTAGGAAAGTAAAATCAAGCATGGGAACAGTCATCAGCATAGAGTAGAGCTCTGTGGAAAATTCCATTAATTGTAACAGGACACTTAAGTAATGCACTATATAACGCAAACGGTCAACATTTGCTGTTAGTAGACTGTACACTATTCTCACTACACTCTCCGCAGGAAGCTCGTGAGTTGTGAATCGTTGTCGTATCCCTAATCTGCATACTACATCTAAATATAAAGAAGGGATACTAAACAATGTGCTTTGTTGTCCCTAAGCATAGTTCTTTCGCATAGCATTTAATTCTTAAGTATAATAATAGAAGAAAGTAAGGAGAAGTAAAAAGGAGTCGGTAAAATTATTAATTTATTTTGTACTTGGATATGTGATGTGTACGGCTACGTTTCTAAGCTTATATTTGAATTTATATGAAATCTGGTTTATTGTCTTCTTTCGTTTTTTGAATCCAACTTTTACTTACATGTGAAATATGAGTGTATATCCTTTTCCGTGCAAAATATATACTTCAGTTTCTTTAAAGTATTGTGCTAAGTGTATAAATAATGTTAAAATAATAATGAATTGAGCTGTATTATGAGAAGATGGCATCTTGGAAACTTTAAATAAAAACATGTAATAAAATAGACACCGCCCACCTCCTTTGCATGACACATCAAACATTATAATAAAAAGCTCTGTTGCTGCAGACCGTCTGGACCGGCACGACGATACCGGATTTTTATGATGCATCATGTACACATAAGCAACATTACCGCACTTGTGCAACGTATGATGGAAATTGGACCTCCCCGGTGTGATCTATGTACATATTTAGTTCTCAAATGGTTATGCTAATCTTCACATTATAAATAGAGATAATAATAGAGGTGCGACAATCTAATGTGAAAGACTCGCAATACAAGAAAAACTCTTGGGTAAAACATAAACTCATTTGACCACGTTTTATATATAGAGTTAGGATAAGTGGTCGAGAATTTGAATGAGATTGAAAGAACTTTTAGTTTCTGCCAACTCAAGGACTCCGATCCTATTTAATAATGCCTCCATTTCATTACAAAGCTGATTCTAAAGATATCGTGTATTGTTTAATGTAAGAACAATGTATCAGCACCAGTGGCGTATCTAAAAGTATTTAGGGGGGCTCAGACATATTCTTTCTATGCTAACTTAGCCCCAACCAGCCCCTCCTTCCCCATCCTTTTTATGTTAATTTTTTATATCTGGCGGGGTCGGACACTTCCCCTAAATACGGCACTGATCAGCACTTACAAATATCTACTCTGCAGCACAGCATATAAGGAATTATGTCAATTCTAAATTCGGCAATTGAAGAAATCAGATTTTTTAGACTACATTGTGTTTTTTGAGCTTTACTGTCAGTTGTGTGGGCGGCAGTCATTTTTGTGAAAGCATTTGCTTTTGTTTCTTGCAGCACTACCTTTGCCAAAAATAAAGACCTAATCTTCTGAGCACATGCATGAGCACTTCTTAGTACATAAAATTTCACATTGCGTCACATAGTACACTCCCCATTCTGGTTTTATTTTGCATACATAGTTGAAATGGGACTTATTGTAAGATTTTACCTGTACCAGCATACGTAAGTGAATTCCAGGATGGTAAAAATTTTAAAAACTTTCCCGTTTTTTAAATTGCACATAACTGGCTATCTTTGGTGGGAAAGTATGGAAACATGCAAAAGCACCTGTAAATCAGTCGGACTCTGCGTATTATCAATTTTTCTACTCATTGTAAAGGATTCTCTATTTCTTACTCACCAAACCATAACCATTGTTGCAATTGAGTTGTACTATTACGTATGTACTGTGTGTTTTTTGTATTCCTTCTTTTTCTGGATGTGCTGATACGATCATTAGATACATGTGACTTAAGAATTGCATTTAATGTACATATACTAATTGTAGGCAATGCTTTGGAGTTGTGGCAATCCACGTATATAAGAATAGCCTATACAGAGTTGTTTTTAAAGATTTTTTTTTGCATTTGAAATCGTGAATTTTTTAAATTAATGGGTAATTACAGATGCTGCCATTACGTATTTACATGTGTCATGAGTACAACGTTTCCATCTATATATTACATGTGTTCACCAGAAAGTCTGGGGAAAGTTTGAATTAAAAATAAATATAGTAAGTCACGTCAGTTACAAAACAACAGGATGTTGTAACAAAAACTTCTACGAGTCACATAATCTTTCAGGTTGTTGCATGAATGACTTGACATCATTGTAATACGTGATGGATGAGCAGTCCTTAGGAAAACATCCTTTAATCTACACGGATAGGTCATTAGCAATAAAACGAACCACCTATAGTCTACAGTAGCATGTACGCTGTAATTATTCAAGTGATACTTATTAGTTAACAGATTTACGATTTACTATCACTTCACACATACAATTAGTAGTTGGCCCAGCAAGAATGAAAATAAATCGTGTAGCAATATATCTTCATTAACTAAATGCATAAAAACTAGTGTACCTGCATTGGGTATAAGCGGGAGCTGCTCTATAAAACTGTCACGACAAACATCTCACCAAACTCTTCAAGTGGCCATATTTATGTACAATTGTGGCACTCATGCAGAGAATCATAGCATTACAAAGCTGCAGAGGAAAAAATTGTCCATAAAACTGTTTTTTTCAATTTTCATTTGATGCAAAAAGTATCTTTTAGTTGTAACACTAATACTGCATCACTGAATACATAATACGCAGTAGATATTCGCTACAAACAACAACAAGAATAAGGGGGTTCTTTACCTTTACTCGGAGAAGAATTTGAATAAAATTCTTATAAAATTCAACCAAAAAATAAGAATGAAATGCAGCGCAATAATTTACCCAATATATTACGTAAATTACGTCAAATTTTTATTCTTACTTCCATATCTTGTCATACAGAATTAATTACTGCATCAGGAAAGTCCGGTGTCCTCCACAGTAAGTATTATTGCCCCTAGTGCCTTGAGAATGCTCAAGAACGTTGGTAATATTATGTAAAAGCAACGGCTACTTGTGTTGTTAATATGACTACTACAGATGAGCATATACATATAATAACCGGCTACTTATAATAATAATGAGTCAAGCAATATATCCTCATGTATGTAAATGGTTCCAGTTCCAACTGCTGCGTATTTCCAGTTGGTCACACTCTCATCTCTGACTTGACTTTGACTGATTGCCTTCCTAATTGAAAGAGTGCGAAACCAATTTCGACAATGGACACTCAAATTGTATAACGAATGTTATTGTAGTACACGGTACGCATCATCAATTGTATTACACACATATTATAACTCCAATTATCTGTAGAGTTTCACCACGGCTGAGGAAAACATGAGAGAAGACAATTAAGACATGCAGATGTTTTACAAGGTGTATAATGGCCTGAAAATTGAACAATCGCCCTCGTTAAAATCTGCACGAAAAGTACAATGAGAAGGTGTTGTGGGACGTTATAGGTAGTTGAAGCGCGCAGAAAGCCCTATCACGACAATAGATCGCAGTCGCTGTGTGTTAAGTGCGGAATCATTTCGTCGCAACTTCATTCACTCTGTTACTCCGTGTACCAAGTACCAGTGGGAGTGGAAAACTACTAGATCAGCGAAAGAATTCCTTCCTCTTAAAACCAGGCATATCTAATTGTACGTTTCTTCCTTCTCCTTTTGACTGTGCAGACACATTTAGAGACAGAGAACAGAGATATGATTAAGACCAATCTTTGTTTTACATTTCGCTGAATTCCGTCATTAGGCTTTCGAGTTTAAGCTATGGCCTACCGTACTGTAGTCGGCAGGTGTGTAGTCCTATACACTTAGCGCTGAGGCAAACATAATAAACGATGAGTTATCCAAATCAAACCAAGGCCAGGAGGAAATTTTATCATCATCTAGCTTGTGTTCAATTTCTGTGTTGTGTTGTGGTGTGGTACATGCTAGGACGTAGGCTAGGTACTTGTACTTGAATTGTGCAATTTCTTGTCTTCCTCTATGTGGCTCCTACGCGGATCACATCTTTAATTGACGTACGTGCACCTTTACACAGATATAGTTACTATACTTATTTATATACCTATTGCATATAAATACATACATCAGCAGCAGACATTGCGCACTTGAACAATACAATTAAAGGCTATAAATGAGATTGCATGCTTTCTTGAGTGCATATTTTTGTATATAGGTAGAATCTGTCTATTCATTCAGAAGTAGTGAGATGATCTCATGCAGAAAATCCATGAAGCGCCTTCTTATATCTGTATGCGGATGTCACAGATACAAAGAGTCAAGTTCAGTGGAGACCACTTGAAAACTTTGTCGAATATTTCTTTTGCTCATCGTGCCTCACACACACACACACTCAGTCAACAATTCGCTGTATAACGTCTCCTTTCTCAAGTCACGGTGCTACATTTCCATAGCCAGGTTAATCCTAAAAGACAGTTCGTGTGCAATATCTCATTTCTTGCACTTTAATATAATATACATAATCCTAAAATTATATAAACTCTGTACACCGACAATTTTAACAAGGTACAGATACTATAACGTTTTCGGAAAGCTTGTCAGAGATAAAAGAAATTACCAGTTCTTGCGAGAATAATTTCCATGTGTTCTGTGTAATCATTTTTATCTTTTCAGTTATTTTCTGGGAACATTTATCATTCTGTCGCGACCATGCGGATATTTCCAGAATTCTCCACCTTAGCTCTAATTGCTCTGTGCTTCACCAATGTCACTTTTTCCCAAGAGATATCGGATGTGTGCCTAGGATGTTTGTGTGAAGCCAGCACAGGATGTAACCAAGACCAGGGGTGCTCAGATGCAGGTGTTTGTGGACCGTTCCTCATCACTAGACCATTTTGGGTGGATGGTAAAATTAATTTTCCCAATGACCTCTGGTAGAATTGAAATAATATTGTTCTAATTCCCTGAGGAGCATCAGTTCTAAAATGGGTTCAAATAATTTGTTTAAACATTTTAATTACAATCCAAATGTGAATATATTTTTATTTTAAAAGGTGGCAAGTATACCATCAAAGGAACAGATTGTTCAGACCCAAAAGGTTAATATTATTATCAAGCTAAATAATTCAATGTATCTCACGTTCTCATTATATTATTTCTTAATACCGTGATTTATGTACCGTGTTAGCGTACGAGGAATGCGTCAAAGATTTATTTTGCGCAAGCGAAACCATTCGTGGCTACACAGCAAAATACGCAAAGGTACGACACGCACACCTTGTTTGTACGAACGTATATACACGGATGTCATGTAAATTTCATTTCATTGGAATAATAATTAGAAAAAATGAATCTAATAATATTATGCATTGTGTGTTGCAGGACTGTAATGGAGACGGGGTACGATTAATAACTATAATAATCTACAGTTATTTACAACATTTCTTTTGTTACTTGATTACAGTTTATTGTGCAACCCGTGTTGTGGCTGTTGTGTGGTGAAATATCTTATGTGTATTTTGTTTTTTTCTAGAAAATCGATTGTGATGATTTCGCCAGGTAAAATAATATTATTAGAGTGTTAAGTATAGTTATTTCCAATTGGTAAGCAAATTATTTAACAAATCTACTGATCAAACGATAAGAACTGGAATGGAACACACATTTGATTGTAAAACTGAACTTATTATCATAATTTTGTAGGCAATTGTATACACAAATTATTGTTATGTGTAATATGATTCCTAACTTATAACTTACTAATGTATTTCTTATTACTATATTTTCACCAGGATTCACAAGCTCGGAGGCTTTGGCTGTGAAAATTCTAATTTTGTGAATACTAAATTTTACCAGCAATTCAACACTTGCAATACTCGCGTTCTGGCCTAAAATTATTATCTAACTTATCTGTGCGAAAGGAAGAAAAACAAAGATTTTTAAAAAACATTTGAATAAACTGTCGTCGTAGTGGGTTTAGAAAAGTGATTTAATTATTGCATAAGTTTTCATGGCTTCATTTGGTGGAATTCAATGGCTGCGCTGGTCAAAGCAAAAGGAAGCAAATAAATGAAGAGAATTAAATGTTCTAGGGTTATGTTAGTTAACTCCTGTACAAACGTGATTAAGAAAACAGGTATTCCAAGTGTACTTTCAATTTTTTTTCCAACTCCAACAGGTCATTCTAACAGTCCGGAACCGTGGTTCAGTGGCCCGTGGTAAATCCGGAACCCTGAATTGAACGATGTACTGGGACAATTTTATATTAAAAGAGACTACCGATGGGGGAATTTTTTGATAAATTGTTAAAACAAAATAATGACTTTCCTAATTACTAAAACTATGAAAACTGTACCAGTACAAATGCACGTAGGTACCGATTTCGTTGATTATGCAGTAATTTACTTATTTCTGAGTTTAGAGGACGACATCTTATGTTACTATATTTCATTGATCACAATGAACTTCATCAGGAAGTAGAAAAACTATCTCCAAGCGTTTTTGACATAAATATACACATGGAAAAAATGTATGTCAAAAACGCTTGAACGCTTTTCTAGGCCCGGATGAAGTTCATTGTGGTGAATGAAACATAGACAATTTTTATAAACTCTACCAAATGATGTCGTCCTCTGCACTCAGAAGCTCTTATTCTTTAAACATACGGGGATGGAAGAATCTGCATTATCATTTAGTATGCATTATTAAATTCTCGTAAACGTATTGATCATATTGTTAAATACAAAATCTAACGCTCATGGGTTGGTCTTACGGACAACCCGGTACACGTTAGGAATGTTATAGAAATAAATTTTATAGGCAGGAAGTAACGGATGTAGCAATTGGTTACAGGATGACGTAAACAATGACATTTAAATGTGGGATCATGCTGGGTAATGTATTTACGATGCAAACAGTAGTGCTAAGAGCACCCTTCAGTTTGGATTGGCTTATTATCGCTTTATAAATCTTGTAGCACCAATTATTTATTTAGAGTTCGACAAGTTTGCCTTGTTTTGTTTACAAATGCAATCGATTAATACACTTTTGAGTGAAAACAAACTAAAAACACATTAATTATTCTCCATCAATTATCGAATTCTTTTTTCAGAGCTATCATAAATTTGAATACCTACCAATAAGTCAAGAGTAATTTTGAAATATTTATTTGTCCACAAATTGGTTCCACACAAACCCACGAAAGTACTTTTAGTCAAAGTTTTCAAAATTAAATTAAACAAAAAATTCATTTAAAATCAAGTAATTAAATATTTTCTACTGCCATATTATGTGGTAAAAACATCATCAAAATTATTCAAGAAAAGGTAAAATATTTCCTATATTCAAATATCAAGTCTAAATATAAAATTCATAACATTTGCTCGTGTTGGAAACTTTTTCACAAAACAGGTACCACCTTGTCGGGTTTGCGGACCAAATCTCCACAGGACAAAACCAGAGTGGGGGAGGTAGGCAATGATAAATATTAGTCCTTGTAGAAATTCTTAGTGAGTAATATTTTTAGTGAGTGAGACGATTGGGTCAACCTTACTTTAAAACCAATTTGGCTTGGGCATATCTATCCGCGGAATCTTATCTCAAATAATTTCCAACGTGCAAAAAAAGGAAAACATATTGTACAATCCGTAGATTCATCTTCCCAGTACAGAGGCACGCCGACTTTGTAACATTTAAAATCGATGCTTTGAAGCACTAGCACACGATATATAAATGAAATACCAAGAATTAGATAATGTGTTTCACAGTAGCTTAATTGCATTTGTGAGAAATATTATAGTTGTCTCGTGCTGATCCGATCCACCATTGTTCTACCAATGTGAGTAGGTTTTGTATGGGATAACACAGAAAATAATGAACACACATGTGGATGGATCAAATTATCTCGTTCACAAATGACTCATCATCGCGTCGCTGCTCACACTGTCTTAATGATGTATTTATGTATGTATTACACACAATGAAACAATATTTTATTGTAAATTGGCTTACTACAGAAAATATACATACATTAACAACGCTTCGAACTAATTATTGTTCTTATTAGTATCGTGTGTACAATTTACAGAAATATAATAGAAATGAAAGTTCGCACTAATATTTGCTTCTTTGCAAAATTACAAAGAAATGTTGAATGCTAGTTAGAAATGGCGTATTTGCATTACTTTACAAAGTACAAGCAACAAACATTTAGTTGTTGTAAGGGAAATGGCAATAGGCTAAAGTTTGTGCCAAGAACATGATAACAGTTTTGCGCTTTGGAAAACAGACCACAGCACTCACAAATACTTGAAGTTATTTTGATTGAAAACAAACTTCGATCTGAGACAGGGACTCCTGGACTAGTGGCTACGTAGTCAATCGTAGTCCACAAGGGTCCAGGTTCGAATCGTAGTTCGTAAATTCCTTTGCAAAAAGGAACCTAACTAACAGTAGGAGTATTAACTCCGTCAAGCTAAGCTGCTCATGCAAATTGCACATCATTTCCTAGTCTGCGTGCTGATCAAGGGAATTTGTGTATGCCTGGTAGGGCAGGGACGATAAGGCCGCAGTGGCCATCGCAAATGACCTCGGTGTGAGGCGAAAAATGTGTGTGTGAATTTGGGTTTCTTGGTTACATTTACTTATCTGTTGAGAGGTCGGATTAATGGTAGGACGGTAGAAATTCTGACTAATCAGTGGTCCAGTAAAAAGGAGAGCTGGCCATTCTCGGCTTCTATGCGGGGTGCGCCCTACGATCGTACTTCCGTATAGTGCGGTCGTACTCCTATAGTACATAAATACATACATACAACTGCGATCTGGACCAAACCAGTCACACTTTGTTTACACTTGCTAGTTCCCAATATAAATGGTAGTGCTTGTTGCTTGCCACACAGAAGCAGGGAGACAATGGAATGTGAAGTAAATACGGATATAATAAGGAAGGATAATGAGGTGGAGAAATGTTTCTTACATGTCAAAAGATCCTATTATCCTATTACAAATTACCTAATATCAGAAGTTTTATTGTCGGTTTTGTTTGATTTTTATAATACAGTTGTAAATTGTAGTAGTCAGTCAAGGGGCCAAAAATGTCTTTGCATTTGTGATGCAACGATATTGACAAAAAAGTTAGTTGTGGAAGCTGTAACATAAGCATGCTTATGCAAATTGTACATTAATCATTGTAATTCATATCAATAAAGGATACAACTGTCTAATTCATGAAAGTGCAGAAATTATTTTGGAGTGTAAACATCGACGTGGAGTCACGTATACGAGCAAACACAAACTATACTGTGTGCAAATACATGTAATATAACCGCATTTTTCGAGCATCAGTTTCAGCGATGATGACTCAATGATAATCTCAGAATCTCTCTAGAGAGAGATTTCGGATTCCATCAATAATTTGACTGGTTTGACCGATTTAAACCTTTTTTTTTACAAAATTACAAACATTTAAACAATTCAAAACAAATCATTGAACAACATTTACTACAAAATTAAAATTTTTGACTATTTATATTTAACTTATTATAACTATTACTGATATATGTATTCAGGTATTCATTACATATTATGGAAGTACCATATAGTGTAATGGGTATTTGCGACATTTTTAATGCAAAAAAAATTGAAAAAAGGTTCCGGTATAAATTTTTTAAATAATTTTTCTCCTAATTCTAAAACCGTTGATGTATTTATAATAATCCGAATTCGCAATAAATTTCAAGAGAAGGAATTTTCTTTAAAGCGGTTGTTTATACTTAGATATGCAAGCAAAGATATGCATGTACGTACATACGTCACATAAAGAATGAGTTGAAAAAATGTGTCAACGACTGAAACTGCTGCTGCAACAATTTACAACAGCACATCTGACACGTACAGCGACCACATAAACCTTCACCTTCTTGAAGAAACGTGTTAGATAAAAATTTCTACTGTTCACAAAAATGTCCACAGTGTGCGCATATGTATTCACAGTATATAATAAATATATCCATGTACATTACATGCTCTAAGCACACACTTTTGTATCAAGAGCATCATGTTGACTTCTGCGAGGACAGTTAACCCGGATGAACTATTTTTACAATGAGATCCCAGTTCCACTCATTGTCAGATTCAGATAAATGCACCATTGCATTACTAAACTGTCTCTCTCAGGCTATTTACTGTCACTATTCAATTAGCAAAAGCACGTCCTCCTCACGAGCATTCAACGCACCTCACTCAATGTAAAAACGCGAATCTCAATGACAATGTAATGACAGTCAGGCTGCTTGTCCAAAACATGCAAACTGTAGGTCACTGTCATGGCCAAAACGGGAGACTCTGCTTTTCCGTTTTTTACAAAAGTTTCCCTTCTGTTTCCACATCAAAACGACAAGATAAATCTCAGCATGAAAGCATGATAGACAGATTGAAAAGAACTGCTCGTTAAAATGCGTATTACATATACATAACATGGTGGTGGCCAGACCTATAATTTCAGAAATTAAGCAGAGACGCACCTCACACTCTCTCCTTCAAAATAAAGTGGAGCATGCAACTTACTTTTTTTTGCCTATTTATCCCTGAAACCGATGTAGCAGAACTATAAAAGCTCATCAAGTGGTTGAAATCCTGAAGGTTCTACTATTATGTTACAAATATGTACATACATATAGAGATATTATAATATAGCAGTTTCAGCATTCGCAAACCAGACTATTAGCGACCGCAGAAGTATCAACAAAAGGTGTGGAATAGTCCAAGCAAATATTTCTATAGGAGAATTTCAAATTCACAAACTCATTGACGTAGTTAATTTACTCTCCAGACCTAAAAGCACTTGCTACTAAAGGTACTCGGTGGTATTCTAATCGGTTCCAGTTCAGCGTGCAGTGATAACGATAACTCAAACAAAATTTCAATACTAGAAGTCATTCGTATAGTATTGGAGTTTCTGCTTACTAATGTGATAAGAAGAATGGACGCGTACATATTTCCATCCTCACAATCTCAATACAGCCTACGTGTCATTACAGCAATAGGAGCTGAAAGCATAAACATGCTAATTCGTAATTTGAGCGTACACTGATTACTGATTGCGATAGTGAAACAGGGAGAGAAAGAAAAGAGCATCATCTCAGAAATGCAAAGCAATGGAAAACGATTCGATAGTATGAAGCGTTTGCCAGTATGGAGCTCACAAGTTAAGAAACTAGCGCTTCGTTTTCCGTAAGTGGCTTTCAGTGAACCATTAAATATATACGATTGTAATGCATTCAAATAGTTCAATAATAACAATAGTGTAGTTCGTTTCGTCAACACGAATTCACTCCAGTCTCTCTCATTCCGTCATTCCTTCGTAGACTCTCACTCTGGGTTCACGGTCCACACTTCCACAGCCGTCTATATATACACCGCACCAAACAAGCTCTAGATTTACTAACTGATATATGCCGAACCATTTGACGATAATCTGATTACACCTCTGATAAATAGTTATTTTTTGAAATACCCATTCAATCCCTAACATTTCAGATTCAAAAGTGCCAGCAAAATATTAAAGTGAAAATTATCTACTTTTGTGGTAATAATAATGAAGATGTCATTGATAGACAAATTCACGCGAAGAAAATTCATCGACAAGAATGTGACTGAAACTCAGCTTCATCGCGTTCTGTCAACATTGGTACGTTTTATTTAAGATTCTTGTAGCACTACATTAAATACACTTTGAAAATACAAAGTATGCAAATATTGATAAATACTCGTGTGCCTTTGTGTGCACATTTTTTGTGTTATACAGGATTTAACTCTATTGGGTATTGGAAGTACCCTTGGACTTGGAATCTATGTTATTGCTGGATCTGTAGCAAAGAATGATGCTGGACCGGCTGTCGTGATTTCATTCTTGGTGGCTGCCTTTGCTTCTGTGCTAGCAGGTGAATTATTTTGCCCTTTATTTTATTGTGTCGCCACATACATATACATATGTCGTACTTGTAGGTTCAAAATATAATTACATTTTTTGTGCGTAGGGTTTTCATTAAAATTCAACAGCATTCCAATTTTTTCCTTTTTTCTAGTGTATAGGTACAGTGGTGTGTTCCTATTGTACACAATGTCGTCGTAGGCAATCCAGTATTCATTTGCGTTAACCAAGAACCCATAAACCCGCATTCTCCTACTGATAAAATAGTAAAATTCCTTGCTAGAATATGTACCTTATATGCATATAAAGGCTAGGCGCAAGGTTTCAGTAGTGTACATAGTGTAGGGTGAATTCTAAGAATTTATACCCTGCTAGGGTTACACACACACTTGTACAGAGCAGTCGTGGAGCATGAATTTGTTCAAATCTATTTACATTAAATGTGCATTACGTATACATCCTTAATTAGTTGTTAGAAATAGCAACATAATCACTAGTAAACAATATAGCATTAGTGCACAATTAGCAAAGGTTTCCCAGTGGAAATGCTAAGATCACAGCCTTATGCTTACACTAAATATATATAGGTATATAATATATATATACTTGGTTATAATACTGCTTACATCCGTATCAGTATCTATCATATTTGCAGATAATAGCCATCATCTTTTACATTCATTTCACTTAGGAACCGCATACATAGTAAATGCTATTCGTTGATATTACTTTTTTTCTCCTCCTCGTGTACCACGCAACTAAGCGAGCGGACTCACACAACTAACATATACGTCATTCTTACTGTATGATTCCTTTTCTACGAAGACACAAGACACTTTAATACTTACTTTAGTCTTAATTCACAGAAGCTCGTTTCCGGTGTTCATATGTATATATACTTGATAATAGAAATTTAGACAGTATTAAATAGTCGAGCATTTTAGGATTGGCCGTACAAATAAGCTAAACTCGTCTGTACCTTCAAGCTTTTAAGATTCAATCTGCAATCTATTCAGCAGCATCGATTATATTAATATTCGTCTTGATAGTAGATTTCTATTCGACGGATCGGCCATGGCCCATAGAATATATACACAAATCGTAAAATGCAGTTTATGGAACAAACATTGCATCAGAGGGTCTAATATATTAGTATGTACCTGTTTAGTCTTTCCTATCGTGCATTTTAAATTAATATACAAATCATGGTTCGTCATGGATTAGTCAATACACAATATTTAACATATATTCTTGTTAGTAATAATAAAGCCAAATCATGCAGTACAAGGGTGTTCCATGAGAGATTTTTTTCACATTTGCGAGACTCTGAAATACTTATGCTGAGAATAAAAGATGAAATGACGTGTAGTGTGTTGCAGAAGCAGAAACATGTGTGTACTTTACATTTCATGTATTTTGTAGCACACAGAAAAATGAATTCTATAGGCTAGAATCAGAATCGACAGGCGCTAGAATGTATAAGTAAGTTTTAACTGAAAGCAGATACTAATACATATCATAATATTGAAACATTACGTCACACACAATGCCTTTCTTTCAGACAATCAGTAAAAGTAGGATAGCTTCAGAGGACAATCAGCAACTTTTATTACACTGTTAAAGTATGAATTGCACATTTTAAACACACTAATACGATTTACCAGGGTGCACTTTCTCACGTAGAAAGATTACATGCGACAGGGATATTGTATACGTGCAAGTATTGCGATGTGCTCGGTACATTTGCTTTATGATTCATTGTGAGACATTTTAACCTTCATGTTAATGGTATTTATTTAGAAGTGCTAGCCTAAGCATACAACGCCATTATTATCAATCAGCTACTAGAAAACTATTATTTAAGTTTACATTCACATTCACATGTTTGTGAAGATGTTGGCGACGCCTAGACATACCCACGAATGTGGGAAGACCAAGCAATGGCATATTAAATACATGGTATATGTATTAGTCATATAATGTACTTGATGTGTAACTTGTGATATGTAATTGGAACTTCGATGAGGTCTGTCGTTATCGAATATAATCCGAGAATGCTTTGGACATAAAATTGAATTCGTGGAAACTCGCATTGTCCCTTTACGACAAAATGTATAATATGGAATATTTACTGTGGGAAAATATGCCTGACAACGATTTTATATGCTCATAAAACTTAATATTGTGATGAGTTATGACATCAAGTGATCTACTATAGGTACTAGTATGTACATAGTATAGAAAAGAGTATTAAGTAACCACTCAAGCTAAATGAATGTTCTCTTGTTAACGCAAGTTGGATTACCTGTTAATGCTTGTAATATTATATTAATATGCTTATAATAACATAATTATGTATATTGAGCAGGTCTCTGTTATGCGGAATTCGGAGCCAGAGTCCCAAAAGCGGGGTCAGCATACGTTTATTCATATGTATGTGTTGGCGAAATCATAGCTTTTATCGTGGGCTGGAACCTAATAATGGAATACGTAATAGGTTTGTTCGCTTTTTTGTCAAACTTTTCTTTCCTGTGCACGACTCTGTTTTTTCATTCTTACAGAAACGTGAAAGACTCATCAATTTGGAGTAGGTTTATCTCAAATTTTTCATTATGGGAATATTGCGATGCATTTTTTTACAAAGCTTTGACAAAACCCGAACCTGCAAAAAAGGCACAATCCTTGGGTCAGCTTTTCATAAAAAATCCCAGTGTTTTCATCCCTGCTTTTCGCATCTGAATTTTTCTGCAACTGAATCTAATTTTTTCATATTCATTTATTAATTCTTGAATTGAATTTCACAAAATTTTGAAATAGACAGACTCACTCACAATGTTTGAGATCTGTGTGCACATTTAAATAAAGTACTCCTTTACTTTGATACTTTTTGATTTTGAACCAATTTATTTTATTTGCAGGAGTCGCGAGTGTTGCAAGAGGTAAATAAATATTTTGAAAATTCATGGGCTAGTATTTAGTATGTGTAATGCATTGTCTGGTGAAGAATTATGTTTCTAATGTGCTAACGCTATTTCAGGGTACTCCGGCTATGTTGACTCGTTGGTTAGTGAACAGATGAGTAGCTTCTTCAAGGAAATAACTCCGATGAACGTTCCTCATTTGTCTCCATACGTTGACTTTTTCGCGTTAGCAATCACGCTAGCTTTAACACGTACTTACCATAAAACTTGCATTTTTCACCATTTGCCACAAAAATACAGAAAACCGCAGTGTACTTTACGCTGCAAAAAAAATTCTCACAGAGATGGATGCTTTCCAAACTCCGAATTCAAGATCAATTCCCTCATTTCTCACTACTGTTTGTGTAACTTTAAACTCACATCCTGAATCCTGAAGAAGCACTTAACGTCCTTACATTCGTGCATTCACACGTTTCCTTCGCACTCCTAACCCAAAAGCATCATTGCGGTCTCAACTATTCACACAGTTACCCAATTCTCATACTTTTTTCGAAATTCGGTAATCACACGAGTATTGAACTGTCGTCTCGTTTGTCTAACCTATTTTTAGTCATCCTGGCGTTCGGTGTGAAGGAATCGTCCTTTTTCAATAACATTTTTACCATCTTGAATCTTGTGGTCGTTCTCTTTGTAATCATAGCCGGAGCTATTTACGGTAATTTTCAATTCTATTCATTGTACGTTTGCACTATATTTGTCGAGCTTAAGTGGGCCTGTCGAGTGACCTGTAATAAATAATAAGCATTAACGGTGACTCTGTCTATTTCTGTAGCGAAAGCTGAATACTGGGCGCTGAAGCCGGAGGATATTGACGAACTTTTCGTAAACAGCACAATTCCTCACAATTTCACTCAGGCACAAATTGGCCAAGGAGGATTCGCTCCGTTTGGTTTTCATGGCATGTTATTAAAATATCATTATTTATTGTAAAATTTATTTTATAAATAAATAAAGTTATTGAGCATGAAATAATAAAACAAATATATAGGTATAATGAAAGGAGCTGCTACTTGTTTTTACGGGTTCGTTGGTTTTGACTGTATTGCCACGACTGGGGAAGAAGCCAAGAACCCTCAAAGAAGTATTCCACTTGCCATCATCTTCTCTTTACTCTTCATCTTCTTAGCGTACTTTGGCATCTCAACTGTCCTCACAATGATGGTCCCATACTTCCTTCAGGTATATATGTAATGCCATAGCTTAGTACATAGTGATATAAATATAGTACCATCAAATTAATAAGAAAGTCTTCTTTGTTCGTGGCAGATGTACCGTGAAAACGAGATGCTTTACTATCCTAATTAGTCATTTTATATTGTGGTATGTTTACCCCTTGTCTTTAATTTTACTTAAGGATGCGGTTGCTCCGTTGCCACACGCTTTTATGAGCGTAGGATTCACTACTGGAAAATGGTTTGTCACCATTGGAGCTCTCTTTGGACTTTCCACTAGGTGATTATAACCATGCATGTACTGTGTTTGTATATTTATGCTAATTTCTAAGCTTTCATTAATGCCATAGTTATATCAT
>JABASC010001968.1:0-19924 GCA_019776185.1 Plutomurus gul | reverse complement strand
TACTCTTTAATACAATCAATAATCCACCATGTATAACATAACATATGATTAATTAAATGCTTGAATCTTCTAGGCTTAATAGGGTAATTATTTTTACTCATATATATACTGTATACTATATACTTATATGTACGTGTAACTACTCTTAATAGAAAATGATTATGATATGATTATTAGTCCTTGGATTAAGATTGCATTACAGCTCTTCTTACATGACTTTCATTTATGTTTCTATAAGTCTATAGCATGTACATACAACGACAATTTAAAAGGTTTTGGTGCATTGAAAGGGCAGCCTCCAATATTTGTATTACAACAATTTGTAGTCTTGGAAGAGTTTTTAAAATTAAATTTTACCTGTTGGTTCATCGATCCTGATCTTCTGCAACTGTGTGTATAGCATTTCGTGTTTTAGGTAGTGTAGCAGTAATATGTCTTTTGTCACTTATGAGAATGTGTGTTGACCGGTGACCGGTGCTCGGTTACTAGCCACGTTGCCACGTATTTAATATTTAGGCCTACTGTTTTTGAGTAGTCTGTAGACTATAGACAAAGTTTATCCTAGAACAGCATCGTAAACAACCTAGTTCTGTCCAAGTGCGCCTCAGAACAAGCTCGCACATTGCTCTCGAAGGCGGATGATCTGTTTATACTTCGATCTATGGTCTAATGAATGGTTGAGTGACCAATTGTTAAGAGTCGGGAGACTTCACTCACTTGTAGAATCATCCTTCTGTCTTTACCATTGTGACAACATCAAAGAATTTTCTCATGAGTAGAATGGTCGTGGCGTTTCCACTTGTATAAAAAATTCTTCTCTACGAATCCACTTAAAAATGTCCAAAATATCGATTTAAACCAGAACCAGACCTACCACCAGATTTCACAGAATTTTAGATTTCTGCTTAATGCGATTCTACATCCATCCATGCGTCAACCCTTGTGGTCAAGTCAGGTTTTAACCAAATCCTCAGTAATGAATATTTAGGGAGCTGCTAGGGAACAGTGAATACGAGTACTACCAGGAAGTTGGTAATGGAGTCAGGAGTCCAATTTTAATTGTTACTAATAAGTGTAAATTATGAACATAAAGAGCTCAAATCCTGGGAAAACCTAAACGCTAAAGGGTAAAGCATTAAGTGAGTATATTAGGCTTTTGTGCAAATTCTGTATATTTTGTGAGTGGGAAATACAGTGAAACAAATTAATCGTCATGAATGCAATCGAGGCTACATATATTTACTTGAAAACAGTAGAACATGTTTAGTGGGTTGTAAGTAGAAACAAAGGAAATTAATTTTACTTTGATGCGATTACGTACCTAGTCGAATATATATGTTACTGTTTAATAGGATTTGTGCCGTGCTCGTTACGGATCAAAGAATAATGAGAAAGTGGAGCCACTTAAAGGAGCTACTCAGCGGGTTGCCAGCACAATGTCTAGGGACTCTGAAAATGGAACGAACTCATCCAGGTCCAGCACATCTTCTTGGTTAGCTAGTGCTCAGTGTCTTTCTTCATTTTCTAAACGCTTTTACTGTGAAAATGCTTGATTTGACCATGCACGCAGTACATGTTACTTGAGATTGAATTATGCTGCACATTTTAGAGCACAATTACTAATGTGTTCTTTTGTATGAAATTTTGAAATTATATTTTTTATGCTTTTGCTTATGAGATGTTACCATTTGAATTTCTTTAACAAGTAATCACGCGATTCAATTCAAATTTGAGCATACGCTTCAGATTCTGTTTTCAAAATAATAATGGTATAATGTTAACAAGATTTAAAAGATGCTCTATTTATTATTTTTGGATATTTTCCCTCCCTGTTGACAGATAAATATTGATTTATTTGTACATTATTTATTTATACATTTGACGTGCCTTTATTTAATCACATTATTTTTAGTAACTTGGCATTTACATGGTGTTTATAACCGAACCTGCTTTTAAAATGTAGAACCCTGAACACATCCGGAACTCGTACGAAGGCTTTTGCTGTTGGGCACTGAGGCACTGAGGATTTGTTAGGTAGTAGTAGTACATATAGACTAGCATTTCCGTGTTTCCCGTTTCATTAATTTCCTCTACATAATAATGTGTTTTGAAAGCATTGGATGTGTTCTTGCTACTTGCACGAATTGTTTTTTTAAATATTTTTAGCATAAAAATCTTTTGAATTAAAAACACTATAAGAAGATTTAATGGATTGTTCTCTCAGCTTAAAATTTAACTAAGCTTTTTTGCACAACTCTACTTTTTACTGCTTATTGTGCTGGAAATCATTATTCATGTATCGCATGAGGCATGCATAAATTTTACTTTGTTGTGTTCAGGACTGAAGAACCTGTTCTTACCAACATGGATATTTCTACCGGGCACATGGTGTTGGTAAGTTACTCAAAAAGTAGTCAATCGAATTTTATGCATTAATACACAAAAACTACTATTTTAGTCAAGATGGTGGTCGAGATCTGTGAAGTAGCAGCAGCAATTAAGCATTTTGTAAAATATTTTATATACAGATAGAAATTGTACAGTACAGTACAATTTCTTAGATTACACTTCGTGGGAAGATGTGATGTGAATCATTCGATTAATGTGAAAAATATGATTAATTCATAATATGGAAAGGATGACAAATTATAACATGGACAGGATAGTAAATCCAGATTAACACGAGACGGAGGGTACTGTGAAAAATCACAGCAATTAATCCCTGTGCGATAATCACACCCAAAATCTTGATTGTACTATTTCGAAATAATTAATCGTGCGAAACAGTCAACAACTTAATTAATAAATGATGTATATCAAACTTGATACACATATTTCATAATCCGTTTTATTATTTATTCTGTCGTATTCGTATTCTGTTTTAATCAGTTGGTCGATTAGCTTTGTGAATACGTGGTTTTGTGAATCACACACACACCTTTAAATTAGAGAATATCTGAGTAGCAACTTTTTAAAATTTCAATGTCTAAAGGCTTTTCTTCCAATAATTTAGGTTGCATGTTTATAGTATATTTAGGTTAGCATGGAATGTCATTGTACAGCAATAACATCCGGTATTTTGTTAGGGCTACTTTGACATCCTGAAAAACAAAAAAAAATCGAATTTAAATATGTCGAATCCTTAGTGTCCTGCAAAGAAAAAATTCTCTTGTGAAAGAGTGCATAGACACCGCAAACAGCTGAATGAAGATGTTATGCAAATGTTATATAAATGTTATATTTGATCTTTGACAATATTTTCGCAATTTGCATACGCACTACAAGATTCGCAGGAAATGTGAGATAGAAATAGGGAAAATAAAAGATGAAATGCGAGTAGTGAGCATAATGTTAAATAGATATGCACATATTGGGTTACACAAAGCCCAATTTATTTAAATCATTGTATTCAACATGTTTTTGCTTTGTATCAGTCTTACATGGAAGATCATTTGAAGAAACGAGATCGTTTGGATCAGGAGTGGGCTGGTTTATGCAACTACGAGGCAGATCCTTGCTCCACAGCCATTGCGGAAAAGGTATTTTTATTATTTAACATGTTAAATTAAACAATTACTTGCTTATTGGCATATGCATTAAGTAAGGCCATTTTAAATATGGTAACATGTGAAATTCTGATGGCAAAAAGCAGTGTGCATGAATTTTGTTGAGGTGAGTCAGAAGAGAATAGAGGTCTGGTTTCGTATTCTTTGAATCAGTATCACAATACCCTTTGATCGATACAATCTGTATGAAGCAGGGTTTCGCTTGTTTAAAATCACCTGAAAGAAACCACAGGTATTTAATGCAAGAAACGCAATTTATGCAGCGTCCGCTAAGGCGAGCCCATTAGATTCAAATAATCTTTAAACATTTTATTTATAATGTTTTATCTTTAATTGCAGTTAATGCATTTATTGCATATCTTTCTATAAATGCGTTTCTTGCGCGGAGGGTGGTAAAGTTGGCAAAATAGTGCAAGAAACGGAACCATGATATGAAGGGATTGTATGCTTTTTGAGTGGACCCAAAAAAATGGTGCACGTGAATTTTTAAATGCCTTTTTTCAGCTTAATACGATAAATGTACATATGAACATTTTATATCCGTGCTACGGACAATATTTAAAATGCACTGAAAATAAACTAAAATACAACTATTTAAAAGGTAGCGTAGCTAAGCTACTTAATCGGGCACCCCGTACAAGTAAGACCAATTTGCACATGAACGAATGAGCAGTAGAATTAAGCATAACTCCATTTCATTTTCTGTATTCCATTACACTTATAGTGGATTCCGGATTATCTCTATTTCCCACAAGTAACTGTTGTTCTAGATCTTTTTGTATCCAGTGGGTCCTTAGAGCCCTGGGGAACTTCTTGGTAAATGACATTCTGCAGAAAACGGAATTGGTACATAATATGTAATTCTACAACTCGTGCAGAGTCAGACTTTTCTTTTTCAGTCATGAAATAAAAAAATTCTCTTCACCTAAAGAGTACGTACACATATGGTTGATGAAACGTTATGGCTTCTAATAAGTATAAGTGTATATTAAGCATGTACATACAAAACAGTCGGTAAAGTATTTCATACGATGCTTGCCGAGATGGTAGATACCAAGGATCATAACAATAAGTGAATAGACTGTTAAACACTGTTATGATCACTGAAAGCTATCACATGGCTGTTTTTACAGTTTTCTTATTCCTACGTGAGATGTGATCTGTTCTCCAGGACAATGTATTATTCATAGACTACGAAAATATTCATGAATGATAGCGAACTGTAGATATAGAGGTGACCGAATTTGAATGCTGCATACTGCGAACAGAGTCAGACCAATGGTTTTACCAACTCAGCAAGAAAAGCGACAGAATCTTTATATTATGTAAACGTGTAAAAAGGATGTAGTAGGTTGTACACTACAAGTCACTTTAGGACCCAACAAAAACTTTCAATTCAATTTGCATATTGGAAAGTGTGTTAGGAAGTAAAACAACTTCTGATCTGAATCTCTGTTTATGTATGCATGGATGTAATTGATAAGACAGAATTCGGAAACAGTTAGAGGTTCACTAAAGTCACTGAATGCATTTAAAACGTAAACTGTGTCCTTTTTAGTACCTATACAATATAAACTGTATGCATTTAAGTGGTTGAGGGTATGGGGTGGTGCTACTATTTTGATCTTCTACTTTAAGTATAAATTAATCCTCCTGGTAGTTTACAGTTGCATTGTTTTCTTTGGCAGCCTGAGCATAACAAGAAGAACCGCTACAGCAACTCTCTCCCGTATGATCACTCAAGGGTCATTCTGAACGATTTGGCTAATATCAACGGATCGGACTACATTAATGCTTCAACCATTGTAAATATTTATCTTACATTCACAATAAAATTGCTTTCGATTTCGATTTAAAATACAATTTGTACAAGAACGGAGGAAATTCGGTCAAATATGAATTCGGAGAATTATTTTTTAAATATTTTCAGACGGATCATGATCCTAGGAATCCAGCTTACATCGCTACACAAGGCCCCTTGGTAAATACTGCGGCCGATTTCTGGCAGATGGTTTGGGAACAAGGGAGTGTAGTCATTGTAACTTTAACACGACTTAACGACAACGGAACGGCACTTTGCCACCGTTATTGGCCCGAGGAAGGATCCGAACTTCATCACATCTACGAGGTATGCGCAACCATCATATTATTTTATGTGTCTTCACGCGAGTCTGCCTTTAAAATTTTTTACATTAAATATACCATCTTTCCAGGTTCATTTGGTGAGCGAACACATTTGGTGTGACGAGTATTTGGTGCGTAGCTTTTATCTGAAAAACTTGAAAACCGGGGAGACTCGAACAGTAACACAATTCCACTTCCAAGCTTGGCCAGAAAATTCTATTCCTCAAAGCACGAAGGCGATTTTGGAGTTCCGACGGTAAGTATCTGGTTTCTAAATGTATTTAATTGTGAACACTTGATAAATGACATAGTGATTAATTTTTATTATTTCGAGCACAATTTCTTCTGTAGGTTTCTTTGGTTTCATTTTGCATTATGAGTGTCACATTCCAGCCTTATGTAAATTCATTTAAGGCGAGTTTCTGAAATAGTTCCATGGTGTAATCTTTTGCTTTACTACATATTATGTCACAACTTGTTTATTCATCAAGCGTGATTATAATAATGAGTATGTTTCACCGACAGCTCCGAATAATAGCACATTCGACCAGCTTTAGCTTGTACCTTCACGGCATCCTTGTATAATGTCATTTGTTTCTTTAGACTACTATGGTTCTAGTACCAAAACTTGTACCAAACTTGTTCAGTACTCGAGTAAAAGTTTGTCTAATAAAGTAGACTCTATTCACAATTCCAACCATCACATCCACTTCTGCTACATTCCAATCATTTTTGTGATTGTTGCAATTGTGTTGACATATCAAATTGCATAGTCATAAAAGTGATGGGAAGGTATCAGCTCTGCGCACGTCTTCCACTCTATCCATCCAAATATAACCAAACCCATGCATTTAGCTAATTAGTAGTTCATTAGTGTCACAGCCTGGAATTTAGAACATAAACAATCTCTTCGAACACAAATTGTTTCGTACAACATGCGAGAAGTTTAAATACAATCTGAACCCTGAAATTATTTGCTTTGTAATGCAAAACTACGGCGTATCTGTGTTCGTAGTTCTGCCTATTTTATGTGATTGTGCTTATTTGTGAACTATTTCGTAATTAAAAATAATTAATTCTTTCCTTTTTGTTGTATTTTAGGAAAGTCAACAAATCTTATCGAGGCCGTTCCTGCCCAATCATTGTTCATTGCAGGTATGTTCATTGTTCATTATGTATTGCAGGTACAGTAGACTTATTTTTAAATCTTATCGAGGCCGTTCCTGCCCAATCATTGTTCATTGCAGGTATGTTCATTGTTCATTATGTATTGCAGGTACAGTTGACTTATTTTCTTTTTTTCTACAAAATGGAAGAACAAAGCGAAATTATGCTGTTTTATCTCAATTTTGCTTCAACGAACAAAAACGTGTTTGATTCAAATTTTTTTTAAACTAAAAGAAAGAGATTTTAAATAAATATTTTTCATTTATGACGACACTGCACAAAGTAAATAATTATAATTGGAATTACACAGGATTCAATTTGTTTTTCCAATGAGTAGCATATTTTCTCCTATGGAAAACTCAATATTTACATGTGTTTGAAGTGATGGGGCGGGGAGAAGCGGAACCTACTGCTTGATTGACATGGTATTGAACCGAATGGCGAAGGGAGCCAAGGAAATTGATATCGCCGCTTCGTTGGAACACATTAGAGATCAAAGGCCAGGCATGGTACGAACCAAACAACAGTTTGAGTTTGTGTTAATGGCGGTGGCCGAGGAGGTGCATGCAATCTTGAAGGCACTGCCACAGTAAAGCGATTGAATATTGGCACCCGGATCAGGGAACCACTGAAAAAATTCTACGAATTGGAAATTACTTACATTTTGAAGGTCCTCTCACAGAAAAATACACAATGAATTCACAATTTATTACCTAAATAGTAATAATAGCCCTGATCTATAAACTTCTCGACGCCTGAACACACATACATACAAATCTCTCCTTTACTTTCTAAAAAAAATCACCTAGAAGAATGTAAGATGCACACAGGACTTAACCCTTCTAATAAGTTAAGGCACTCAAGCACACCAATACTAACCAAAAGTTAAAGTTGTACACAATGCCACACCGAGGTACTCTACCACATCAATCTTCCAGACAACTCTACCAAATCAAACGAATTCGTGCTTACCTACAACGTAAGTCTGTATCAAACAAGATCACTATAATACTTATTCAATCACGGAAACTTGCATAAACTTAGACAAACCAAAATTGACTCAAATACCAGAGAAACATCCCAACTGTGTGGCTGCCCCATTGCTAAATAAGGTACAGGATATGTTGCACAAGCTAACAAGCACAAATAGGTATCAAAATAACCGTATAATAATATTAGTACGTGTGTGAGTTGAATGACTGGATCGATAAGTTCTTAGGTACAAAACCTTTGTGCAGAAAGTAAGTCAACCGTAAAATCTAGATCCCTTACTTAAACGATGTATGTCAGAGAATGAAAGATGCTATGACGATCTACAGGTATGAACTATGTAACAGTTTATTCGAACTTTGCATAACGCACATTAGTACATACCAACATCGACGTTCGATTTTTTTCGCCTAATAAGCCCTGTACTTTAGTGATTCTTACGGTAAGTAGATACATACCAAGGAGATCTAAAATGTTACATAGACTCTGTGAATCACATTCTGTTATAATTTCTGCAAAATTATTGGCAACTAAATTCCTTCAAAAGTTGATGTTATTTGATTATGCACGCATATTATTATGAACTCTTCATACCAACTCAAAATTTTTCTAAAGCAAAGCACAATCTATCTTTTTCGTTAAGCACTAAGGAATTGCCCTGTTTTATGTAAAGAACGTTTCTTCTTCCTAGAGTCCCCCAGGATAGGTATGTACAAAAATCAAGCGCCACAATTTATGTACGTTCTTGTTTAGACTAGAATTAGATTCGCAGTTGTAGTAGTTAGCAGAAAATCGAGGAAAACCAAATACAAGATTGTTATTTCGTAGTTCGATATCGGTATGGTAATAGTAAGGTGTGGAAATAAAGGGAATTCATTTTATCAGAGCGGTTAAGTAACGAAATGTTCTCTGTACTTGTACAAAGAAAAGTGTATTCGCTCTCCCTTGTTTCCACTGAATTGATTGTTTGGTAGGGTCTAAGCTTTTGGTTAGTACTTATAGCATATAGTTGATAAGTAAGACTAATTATGATTCTATACGCTATGATAGTCTGTAAGTACTGTAAGTCATTCCATTTTTAAAGGAAAGCATTCATCAGCATTGTGTGATAACTTGAGCGGACAATGTCGTGAATGTAAAAGCAGACCGTACGTTGTTGTTGTGAGCTATCCACCATTGTCTTTGTTGTCCGACTGTAAATGTATTGACGATGAGCCCACAGCGCACTCACAGAAAGCATATTTACCACCATAACACATTTCAATACTTCAACAGCTTTAAATACAGTGATACTGTCCGTTTTACACACTTCAGACTTAATACTTAATTTGTCTCCAATTACTTATTTTAAGTCTCAAGTGCTAATAACAATATCACTGTAATTATGGTTTGGCGGCTAGGACGAAGCGAATAGGTTTAGTAAATGAGTTGGGAAATGCACAAGATTAATTTTAATGTGTTAGATCACAATTCCTAGTTTTAAGTAAACTTCCCCTCACGCACAGAATGGATTAGACGGGTATTTGGGAACCTTAGAATTATACTATAAATAATATTCTAAGGTCAGTTTAAGAGATTGTAATAGATTGGAGAATGTATCGATGAAGATTATGCAGGAAAGAACTGTATTGAAGGTAGTTAAAGCCGAAATACCACCTGCAAGTAGGAAAAGTCGAAAATACAAACACAATCAGGAAATATGTTATTGTATTGTAAGGAGAGGTGTTTGAATGAGTATGGACTCTAGTTATAATGTAATATAATACGATAGATGTACAAAATCTAACATTACAACTATCTGTAGTAAGATTATATGCTCTAATTAATATTACCTATAATTATAATGACTGTAAGATGCACAATAAGGCTATTTAGTATAGTTCTCTTGATAAGAGATTGAAAACGGGCAATTGAGTAAAATGGTCAAGGACAGGTGTATTTGTGAATCCCGTTTTCATCTGTATTGCGCTAAGGGTGACACGCCACACAGATTCGAATGGTATTATTACCCACACAAAAGAGACAATTGATTTGAGATTACCATTGTCAGTAATCTATAATTATCATCTAGGCTGAACAAACCGTACATTCAGTTTTTACAATTATGTAAACGTGAACAAACACGAAGCGAAAATTACAAATTAAAGGAGACAATTTCAAAATACATCATAGATAGGACATTAGTGGAGAAAGTTGGAGAAAGTAAGAGAAAAGAAACCCTTCTCTGAGCAACCTACCCAAATAACTAACATACGACCATTACTCCTACATGATATTGTGACTTTTAACCGCCTTAGAATATGTGACAGTGACTGTAAGTGTAGGCTGCAACTCAAATTCATTTACCACCGAAATACATTACCATTTGGTTCTCTCTCCATCCAACCAACAAATGCAAAGTCTCCCACTGACAGTGAGAAGACAACTACTACTTAAACAATTTAATTAAGGATCTATTCATTTCCCTCTTGTCCCTAAATTCTAGATTCTGTAGAGATTAGTAGGAAAATCCTCTGTAGTGCGTCAAAGACTCAGAGCTCGGGATGTGTTGCAGCTTTGGCTCCTACCCGAGAATTTACGTCTAACCCATTGGCGATCTTTCTCTTTGATCTCAGCATAAAAAGAATCAAAAAAAGTTTAAAAATTTTCCTCACTTTGGGCTTTTCACTTCTGTGTACGTGACTAGTAGTGTGGCTTTCATTGTTTGTATCAAGATGGTTGTGACGTGCGTAATTTCTATTATACACTATTTTATAGTTTAAATGCTCTGTCATTATTATTGTATAAGACCTATATACATATACTTCCAAACTGTTATACAATACTTCACAATAAGTAGTAATTTATCAATCTGTTTTAATTCTAACATTCTAACTAGATGTAAGAAATACGTAGAACATACTGTAGTAACGTTAGAAATACTACTAAAATATATATTAGCTGTAAGTTCTTGTAAGTAAAGAGGAACCAAAATGACAGTGATGTACAAGTATTGAGTAGAGTTGCATTTTGCATAAACCTGACGAACATCTCACCGAATAGTCACCATGAAATAATATAATGAGAGGAGTTGCCCACAGAAAGGATTCAATAAAAAAAAATTGATCTACCAATATTTACATAAAAATTACAATCGCAAGTAAAAAGTATCTCGAAATTGGTACGGCTCTTCAATTTAACATTGCGAAAGAAAAGTACAGTGCTGCTTTGTTCCTTTGAAAATCGATGATGGGACAAGCCACTCTATAGTGACCCAGTCTCACAACTGAACAGTAAGCATCAACAGTATATATAGGTCATTTTCCCTTGTCTTTCAATGACACTGTAATCAAATTGTATCCACTAAATTATTATCTTATGCATTTTGTTCACATTTGTTAATGAAACAATTTGGAATTTTTCATTGGCAGTACTAATATCTAGTAGGGACACTACAATTAAACAATCCTGTAAAAAATTAAATTCGTAAATAGGTAAATTACCTTAAAATTTAATGCTAACATAATTTTGAAGAATTATTGATATAGCAGTATTTGTAATATAAATTTGCATATAATTGGCTTTAACACTGCAGAAGAGTACGTGAGAAGAAGTGGTCATTCTCAGATGTAGCTTACATCATTGCACTCTAAATGTTTCTTTGTCATCGCTTGTTCACTGTATCTCTAGTAATATATATCCATAGGTACTACTAATCCTAAAGCCAAATTAATGATTTCAGATAGTGCTGCATTACAAATACTTAGATGTAAAATTTTCCTAATAGTTAGTCTAATTAAATCTTGCGATTGCACTGACAATGGTGCTACATAGGAATTAAGAGAAGATGAACAATTAAGGAAATGAAACAGGATACGTATCCTAGGAAAATAGAAACCATCGTGCTAAGAGAAATGTGAAGGTTTATCCTTTGTTGACTGAAAGGATACGTTGAAAGAAGAGTATATTATATTATGGATTGGATATCTGTAAATACAGTTTAGCGTACGAAATCGTAATGTATCTCATATATAACTAAATATCTCATAAGACTTTTGATTTGTTTTTTTCCTTTCTTCACATTTCAAATTAAATGAGTGCCAAAGAAAAGTAATAGCTTTTTCAGACACAATCAGTCCAGTAAAATTGAATCCCCGTCTGTAACGTATAACGTGAAAACATTTACTCGTCACAACTGCTGACTACTACCAGTAAATTGTGTATGGTTTCTCTTTACAATGAATTAATCTGTCAAAATGCAACTTATGTACCTTACAGCTGCAACTCGTACGCTAACTATTTATTTTCTTCTACCTTCTATGTACATGATGTGTGTATAGTCTATAATAATATTAAATCTCCATACTCTATAGTTGTATTTATCTAATTGTAAGAATTTATTCTAGTTGTAAGTGGGGAAACGAAAAGGTGAGAGTGTGACCTTTAAAATTGTTGTTTATTTTTTGTATATTTATTATATCCCTATTTAATTGTAATTTGGTTTACCATTTGTCTCAGGATAAATATAACTGTATTCAAAAACATTGCTCGCTATTTTCCTCTACATCATTAGAATCTTTTTTCTATGAAAAGAAAACAAATCTGTACCTATACTTGATCTATTTTATATACCCCTTTTAGTTGGTACAAGCCCCTTCGTATGGTAAACAAAAAGAGAGAGCGATTTGTATAAAAGTCAACCACCTACACGCATTCCTCGATTAGTTACTAAAACTACCTTTCTCAGTAACGTAACTAATAGGAGGGTTTCCATGCACTAATAATAGTCTCGTCGACCAGGAGAAACTGAAGACTGATCAATGAGAAATTGATTGACAGATTTCTAACAAAATCTCTCCATCTCGTAATTGTGCCGTGAACCTAAATAGGGCGTAACTTCAATTGGTATAAATTACTAATACGAGTATTGGTACAACACCTTCTCTAATTATTAGTATCTCTAAGTAGTCCCGGTATTCATAAGTCACTACAAAATTCAATTGGTGTGATATCCAGAACACGTAGGACACCCAAGGGGGATCCAAGTAAATAACTGTAAAAAATTCCAAATATCTAGTCTGCTTTGGGGTATCTTACAACGTTATAACAATCGAAAACCCTATAATACGTTGTTTCTTTTCACAGTTTGATAACCGGAAAAAAGTCTACCAAACACCCTTAGCTGCCCTTTAGATTAACGTCGTGATATCTCATCACTACGTTAATCATTGACAATCTGTGCAGTATATTCTTAAAAACGTAATTCACTTCGTTAGTACTTACAAATTTTTTTGAAAGCAGATGATGGGGAAACATTTTCCATAGTTTTCATTGCTGTATATGCATGTTTGCATCAAATCAAACAAATACAGTAGTAAGTGAGTGAAGTAATCAAATCAGGAGATGAATCCAAGTACCTGTACTCTAAAAGAGCAAAAAGTAGCTTACTACCGTGCAATTGAACGCAGTGTAATGTAATGTTAACCTGATAAAAACGTAATATAGGTAGAACAAAAGAGTATCATTAACCGTATCGTACCGTACCGTTACAGTAAAATGAAATCAATTGCGAGCGGCTGGTCCAGCCAGCCACTAGTACATTGTTAAACAACACAAATGTCGCAAGTTCTAGGGATTGTTTTGCCTATGCACAGAATACTATTTACGCTATGCTGCAGGATGATTCAAATCACTTCTGTGCAAAACAATCCGATAGGCATCTGCCCACAAACCAGCGGATTACTGCCCTGTTTAAAAATTGCTAGTGGCTGGAAATATTAGTGCTGTGTTGGTGTTGGCTACTTTGTTTCTTTCTATTCATCGGGACATGAGTTTCTTTCCAGTTTCCTATGATCAGTATAAATAAATTATACGCAACTAAATACTATTTCACGACTGTCTGTCGAATTGGATACCCATGATGATTTACTACGTATTTGCTGTAAGAAACAAGAGCACTCTTTGCACTCATCAGTCCATCTGCATACATTTACATTCAGAGTCGGAATTTAATTATCCACAAGAACTCTACTGCATTCTAGTCTAAGGTAACTCTAAGAATCTTCAAAAGTACATTAAGGATCTTCCTACATGGAACACTTATATGTAGTATTTCTGTGCTATTCAAATGGTACAGCTTTTATGCATGAATAACTGGTGTAACAAATCATCCACTTCCAAAATTTAAATAGAATTGTTTGATGTTTCACGTTACTTTACCGTAACAGTAACTATAAATGCTACTTAACGACTATTTCAAATACTTATTAGTATGTACTGTGCACACTACTAAAAGATCTATACAAAATATCAACTTGTGTTACTTAAAATGTAGACAATGCAGTGAATCCTCTGTCATAGTGGTCTCAGTTATTGGATTAGGAATTACAATATCAGATATAATATATAAAGTGTATCCTTTTTCGGCGCATGGAAAAAAGTTTAAAAAAACACCCGTGAATGGTATCTACTACATACATAATAAGGTGCATTTGTATTTCTGTAAAGGTAAACACGCAAAAGAGTTATGTTTCCTAATAAATCAAATTAATGGATGAGACAAACATTTTGAAAAGAGACTTTGTTGCAATTGAAGTCATTGCACGTGTGTAGTACAAGGACCTAATAAATATGAAATGGTCGTGGGTGCATCCTTACGTTATAATTTCCTTTCCACGTGAGGTGTGATATGTTTAAAGTTTGAAGATGTGATTGGCATCCGATTCGAAGAATATAATAAACTTGAATTATGAGTGTAAGTTAGTTGTATTAAAATCAATGTAGTCGATACATATACAAGTATGTATGTACGGTAAACTTAAAGGTATCATCAATTACAAGGTTTTGTTGGCCACCCTGTATGATATGCAGACTACGGGGGGTCAACAATGTAGTTATGAAGTAGACATGTATCAATTAAATTACAAACGTATGTATACAGGTAGCTGAATTACAATATACTTATTTGATGTCATTACATTGCTTTGGATGTAGGGTTAAGGTATAGTCACAGTTTTAAAGTGGTCGAAAAGTCCCTAAGGACAATCGCACTGCAAACTGCTGACAAATTCAATTACAATCTTGATGTTTACAATAATTGCTATCTTGATGTTTAGTAGACTAACATAAGTCATGATGTATATACGATAATTTACTTGCGCAGAGTACTGACAAGGGAAATGTGTCAAGGCTTGTAGTTCCCGGAACACCTAATTAATTAATACTGCCTAGTTATAATATGTATATGAATTAGGTACGTACTCTTACAAACAATTACAAGCTTTAAAATTCTGTTGTCGGCAAATTTGTTGTTGTTTACAATTCTTACAATTAGAATTATATGATGTCGTGTTGCTTGGCTCCGTCTGAATCAATAATATGTGATAGGCATACTGTTATTTCAATTTTCTCCATGTAACGGTTTGTATTGTTCCGCCGGTGTCTACACAACTCTTTACCTGTCTATCTCTCTTAAATGGTCAGTGTTTGTAGTTATGTATCAGTATATATATAAATATCTCGAAGCTTCATCTTTCCAATTGGTTCTCTTGGTGCATTGGCCCGCAACCACTTTTTATCTCTCTAGAGTTTTATTTTGTATCCATTTGTTTCCCAACAATTTCGTCCCACTACGATCTGTCACCTTTTTCTGAAGAAAACGTCCGCAAACGGACTCTCTCTACAAGATTCGGCTTAGCACATTTTTATTTCAGAAACTGTTTTGCAACTCTGTCGTGATGATGCTCACTAGAGTAAGCATAATCCCAAAATGTTACACACTTTTTGGATGACATCCATTGATTCTTGGCAATCAATTCCTGTCACTATAATATTAGTATGATCTCTTTTTAAATGTAGTGTTTAGCATTCCATGAAACTATATATGTTATGATGTAGATCGTTGGATGTCGTATTTTTTGTCAGATGAAATGGGGCTATCAAAATAAATACGTCTCTATTGCACTGTATGAAAATTTCAAAAAATACATTTATTTGTGGCAATTATTTACCATTCACAAATCAAGCCAACTCTGACACCAATTTGAATTTGGAAAAGCCATTACCTATTATTTACCTAATATAAAATATGAATAAAATACCACATTTTGATTTAAGACGTTAAAATTAATATTTATTAAATAAATTAATTCGACACGAATGACAAATTGTTTGCATTTAATTATTCTGCTTGCACTGTCGACACCTCGAAATTAGATCAACACGATTTTATACAAGTAATGACCGAACATCGATTTCTGGGAAGAAATGAAAAAGCACTCTGTATAAACGATTGTTGGTAATGCAATTGGTGAGATTTTCGTCATTCTCGTCACTCTCTCAGATATTTGCAGAATGTAGAAAGGGGAAATCAATACTTGTAGAATATTCTTAGTTGTTGTGGAGCAGTATCAAATTCTTGTGTTACACGAATGGAGTCAAGAAACAAAGACATTGTGGTTGAGCTGGAGGTAGCGTTAGATGTGGAAGTGGTAATAGTAAGTGCCTCGCCACCTTTGGAAATCAAGGTTGGATCAATAACTGTCTTTTTGTGTGCCGTCTTATTACTGTCCTCCTGTGTTCCCTCTTCACCAGCTTGCACTACAACGGGAATTGAGTTTAAGCCTGTAACATTGACAATGTTGTCGCTGGCTTTCAAAATGTAATCTCGTTGATTGCTTTCCTCTTTGTTTGACTTGGGACTTTCATCCTGTGAATGATTACGAGTCTCACAGTTCTCCTCGTTGGACTGTTCGACTATACCGACGATTTCCAGGTGAATCGGTGTGGATCGTGAGAGTTTCTTTCGACTAGATAACTCAAGGTCCTCCTCCAGTCGCTTTGTAGATAAAGGAATACATTTAGAGCATTTACACGAACATCGTTTGGCCGTTGAAGAGACTGCTGAGAAGTTCTTGTAGAATGACAAGTCGTGAGAGCGATGATTGTGCGTTGGGCTCAGCTTTTCCGGATATATCACCAATCGCTCTGCCTTTGTACACGAGTCACATGTTCTCATTAAAGATACTTTGGGTTGGCTGCTCACGTTTTCCGTAAGGTAATAGGAAGACGCAGAGTCATTGGAGTTGGTGGTGGCTACCGATTCCACGCTAGTAGAGCGCACTAATTTTTGCAGATCAGGGCACGAGGAAAATTCACAATTTTCACGCTTGTGCTTCGTTAACAATTGACTTTCTTCGGATGCAGTTGAAAGTATGTACAAAAGAAAATCTTCAAATGGTACTTTCGACATGGAACACAAAGGACACATTTTTACCACCAATATTTTCAAATTATCACAGAAATATCCCACTTCAACTTTATGCTACCACCATTATTTTCACTGGTTGGATTTTCTGTCCACAAGAATTGCTTTTCACTTTTTTGCGGGGATAAAATACCAACATTTCTGTTTACTTGCTTCTTCACACGCATTCTCAGCACAACTGACCGATGAAGACCAAGCAATTTTCTTCAACAGACAGAAAAAGAAATTGGAACGACTAGTCACTGCCATTATAATGTGTGTTGGTGTTGGTGATTGGGGGAGCAGACAGTTTCAGTGATGAATGACCAACACTCAACAGTGGACCTTGTTTCGAGGTTACTCACATGCATTCAGAATTCATTCAAGTCCACTCCTGCTAAACAGCTTGTGTTCTATTTCTCGGTTTTCACTGAATTTATGTATGTCCTACTATATATAAATGAGGTTGTAAATACAGATTTGTGTGTAGCGGCTTTGTACCATCGGTACAAGTGCACAGCATATGTACATGTTAGCTTTGTACCCTTCACATTATGTCTCTATGTGTAGCAATAGTATTTCCATTTTCTCTCAATAGTAAAGAGTCTACCTACCTATGTAGTATCACCCAACTCTGTGTGTTTAGGTATGTGTCCGCAGCGAGTTTCCTTCTTATAATGGAAAAAACAAGGTCATCGTCCACGATGACACCGAAGCGGAATTATTTTCCTGTCCACCTGCCAGCTTCCATTATAATGATATTCGACACGAAAAGCTTTTCCATCTGAATACAACATTTATCTTCCTTTTTATCCATTTTTTCGCAAGGTTGAGTCAAGACGTCATTATATACATGCACACAGTTATGCATACAAATAACTATATCAAGTATATATGCACTGTAGTAAGTAGTATGTGATTTGTTAATTTAGCATAATTACACGGCTATGCTATCTGTGTAGGAGTTCGTGGTTGTGGTGCTCCAGAAGAACACTCCTTGATACAATTGTAGATCATTTTGCAATGCAATGATTTTGTACAAAAGAATCTACAGCACCAGTACCCTGTCAGATAGACTAATGCTGTAGGCATGTATCTGTAATGCACGTTCATATACAGTATATAATCTACCGTGAGAGATTGATGTGAGAGACAGCGTAAGATCAATGATCATAATGGATTTGTAAATTGAACCATGCCTTAGATGTTTTTATTCGGGGAAATCAGATAAAAGATGTTCTCGTGAATTCATCTTATATTATCTATATTATCGGTTAAATTCTTTAATTATATTATATCTGACATGTACACAATACTATTAATATTATTTAATGGTTTATTTGAGGTCTTGAGTTCGCCTGAGCAGCAGCAGTATTCATATCATTATTCCACAAGTCTAGAAACATCGAAACATGCATTATGTAACAATAGCTTGACATAATAAAGCTTTGTAGATTTGACTCGTGATACTTGATACCATCTACAAGTCTACAACATAGTAGTTTCTTTCCTCCAGACAACAATTTCCACAAGATACAATTTTGCCTGAACATAAGGTTTGTGGTAGCACAGTGTATATGTTACAGTTAGTATACAAAATCAGTGAGTTTGTAAAATTGCTAGTAAATATGTATAGTAACTAAAAATCATCAGTGATTATACAAATTTCCTAGTTAATACGCAAATTTACTAGGAAAGTATCCTTACTAGTTATTTTACATAGTAACTAGTGCGTACTTACTGGCTTCCTTTATTGAGTCAACACTGATGATTTTTAGTTATATGTACGTATTTACTAGTAATTTTACAAACTCACTGATTTTGTATACTAACTGTAACATATATAACTCACTCAAAAGAACTTCTCACCATATTATATAGGGAAAACTGTGCAAGCCTCAGAATTTCCTTGTGCAGCGCACAGACTGTTGGAAAAGCCAATATCTCATTATTTGAAAACTTTCCCCTCCGATACTCAGAAAGAGTGTGTCCTTTAGTGCCCGTCGTGATGTTCGTCGTGTTGAGCACGTAAAAATGATTTAGATCTAATTCATCTGTCGAGTTAATTTGAAAGTTACCCGGAAACTCGTAATCCATCATACCTGTGTGTTAGTCATCCAATGATATTATATTACATTCACCAGGCCATAGGTAGCTTTCCTAACATTTGGTTTACTTTGTTTCGCGATATCGTAATCCACATTGCGTACAACAAAAGCTGAGCCCGATTTTTTCACAGATGAAGACACCCAATCCGGATACATTTTATTAGCAAATGCTTCAATATCCTTAGTGGAAGTAAGAGCAAACATTTGCGGTATTTGTACGATACCTTTAGTTTGTAAGTAGCACGAAAAGTCACACTGCGATTCGTCATGGAATAAAATAAAACACCACAATATTAAAAGTTATTGTTACTATTATTATACAAACAAATTAATTGCAGAAGCTTTCATAAATATATTATAAAACCTTACAATAACCACAATGTTATCTCTGGTAACTTTGGGAAGTTTGGAAAAAATATTGTTTAAATATGCAAGTTTCTCTTGGCATTCTTCTAGTTGTACAGGTGAAGGCAATTCAAAATAGCTTTTCATTTCTATGTCTAAAGGAAATGATTCGTTTGAGCAACAACGACCTCCTCTGTGATTTTCTTCCTCCCAAAACAAACACGGACGTACAGGCTAAGTCGTTAATATTATGAATATTATTAAAGTCCTTGCACATTTAAAAATTTAGCTAATTTCTACTCACAATCAGTATACATATATAAACTCACCGTTGAATCGGATATTATATTAGTGCCATTAGAGCAGATCTATTTCCAAATCAGCAGAAAGTTATTAGAGAA
>JABASC010001967.1:0-19929 GCA_019776185.1 Plutomurus gul | reverse complement strand
TTGCAACATTTCAATTTGAATAAATAAGTTCAATTTCAATTCACCATCAAACCTGCCGTTTGAATCGTAAATTTTCTTCTTAATTCATTTATTAACCTTTCAGCAGCATATTAAATATCCAAATTAATGCATTACTACTATATAGTACACATATTTAGGAGAGTGTTACATAAATTTGGTTAGTGTTTCAGTAGACTCCTGAATTTATATATTTAGCAATAATAATGGTTAAAATCGCATTAGGTTCTTCCCATATAGAAAATACACAATAGGAGTAGGAGACGACAGCTCAACTGCAAAACCCAAGAGGTTGTTGTCGCATGCGTGTCTACCTTACACTTTGTGCAACTGGAAAGAACTAGTGGTTCTACTAGAATACACGGTGCACACGTACCTATACATGCAAGCAAGAGTAGATGAGACAAGACAAGCCAGCGACTCTATGACCAGACAGACATCCGAAAAGATCCGGTTCATTTAGGCAGTACTCGGGATTCGGAGAATTTGGACTGGAGTTGTAGTCACTTGTAGAAGAAAGACTTGTCGGTTGGCCAGTCCATGCAGGCAGTGGAAATTCGCTGTACCCCCACCCAGCCATTTTATTCGTTTCCTCCGATTGTTGGTGGTGTGTCCTTGACTCCGGAAGGAGCATCACAATGTGCTTGTCTCTGACGAGGAAGTCTTTGTGATGATAACCCTGCTTCATCGGTGACTGACAAAGTGGAGACAGATTTATCCAGAAGCATCTTTCACTCTACTTTATTCGCATCATGGATTATTCCTGTCAATTGTTTCCGGTTTCTTCACAAGACAATTCTTCTAGCGGTTGAGCGCATTCGACAGAACGAAAGGTACGTCGATAACTATTACCGATAATTTATACGTAAACAAAATCTCTTCCAATGCCGACATTCTCTTTCATGTGTACATTTTGTGGTTGTACATAATGCATGCCTTCAGAATATTATTACCATACCACTCTACCGGTATTGCCACAGCGTTACTTAACAGTGCAACACACAATCCTTTGAAATAATCAATATAGGGAAAAAATGTATCCTACGAAAAGCTAAACTGACTCAGACCAGAAACATCCATTTACAGTTGCATTGCAGTTGATTAGTATATAAGCCGATAATAAGTACATCTAAAAAAGGAAAAACAAAGCGAGCAGTAGAACACAACTGAAACAGTCTCGTGTGCATAGGAGAAATGCAAATGAACGAAACACGGACAGAGTAGATATAAAAAATGGAATGCCGAATGATTGTCTTTGGAGGGAGAAGTATCGATCGACTGGCTTATAGTACTTCCTCGATTTCCTCCGGCTCTCTGCCATACAAACTACCAACTAGTAGCACTAACAATAAAGTCCGTTGATTCTGCTTGAGTGTTTTAACTTTGTTCCTGCCTCTCCATGGACTCTATATAAGCTATATACTTTTAGTGAAATGTTCCTGTTAGTAAGGTACATATCTACCTATATATGTAAGTACGCAAATGTAATAATGATATTGGCTGAATGGAACACTGTGTGGTGAACTAAAGGAGTAAAAGAGTTCTGCCTGTTGCTGCTTTTTCTTTGACTACTTATATATATGTATACAACCCATTCAAATCTAGCCTTCTGTCTTGCCTGCTTTATGTAAATGTACTTAGTAAAACCAGGGCCAGTTCATGGAAGAGGAATTTTCGTTTTTTCTCAACCCCTGCATGGAAAAAGCAGAAAGCGGCTCCTCCACCACCAATAATTTCTCAGTTTATTTTTGTTGTAGAAGAATTCCATTCTAAGTATATTAGGGAGAGAGAGTTTGAGGTGTGGAACTGGTGAATGACATGATGGCCAGCAAGCTACTACATATATTGGAATCTGCAATTTTGTTTGTGTGTACATTGAGAGTGGTGTGATTATTTTTACATCTTTCGACATAATAAAGCCAGATTGAAGAGCTGTTCACTTGTAAGTTGTATTAACTACAAGAGCAAAAAGATTCATGTGCTAATGTTTATTTTGGTTTGTCCTTTTACTAGTAGTGGTCTGGTAATAGGTCATAGAACAGAGATTTGTGTGTTAATCCTTAGTTTTGTAGTGCGCCTCTGCACGCAGCAAACCAGACTTCATCAAAGAGAGAGACACACAGAGAGAGAGTAGTGGTAGTAGCAGCAGTATCGTATCTTTAGTGGTGGCAGTTGGTCGTGGTAAGTATGTGATATTATAGGTGACCATTTGAGAGCAGAGTGGATTTGAGATAGAGATGCTGTGAGGACTTGATGCGTGAAATGTGAGGCTGCTGCGCTGCTCTGGTCGATAGAAGAGTTCCCCCCGAACAGTACGACCTACGACGTCTCCACAGAAATAGCTACTCGCTCTGCCTACACTGTTTGGGAAAATGTTTCCGAATATTTCTGCTCGTGGAGTAGCGGCGGCGGTGGTGGTGGTGGTGGTGGTGGTGGGAAATGTGCTGCAAAGGAGCGGACTCACAATCACCGAGTGCTCTTGTAGCACCAGCGCTCTGTAAGAAGTTAGATGTTGCCCGCAAACGTACGTCTACTATGCATGTCTGTAAAGCCGATGCCAGGGAGCCAAGACAAGAAGACCTACTAGTACATACGTACTCTGACGAACGCACACACAGATTTTCGATGACTGCATGAGCCTGCATATACTCGTATGTATAACATACGGTAATGGTAATGGCGAGTAAAATACACGCAGATAACAGACAAGACTGATAGTCGATCTAGTCGTAATAAGAACAGACAGATACTACTACGAGCAAAGATTCCTAGAAAAACATTTGAGATATTGAACTGCTCAGCTCTCGGTAGCTACAGTTAGAGAATTCAACAAATGTGTAAATAAACCGAATTCGGTAGTAAAATAGTAACCCTCACCTTTCCAGAGGAGCGAAGGAGCAGTCCAGGAATAGATTAATGGGGACACACCCTCTGCTTCCTTCCTATCTGAATCTCAACTATAAATAGTGGCAAAACAACTCAGTCCACTGTTTGCAATAACCTACACACGTACTCTTTAAGGTGTATCTCCTTACCTCAACTCAACATTCGTTACTACTACTATATATATACAAATACATTATATAACATGTGAGAGTGTAGTGTGTGTGCGGCACGGAGTGTCTTTGTTTATAGCCTGCAAATAACATACAAATAGGCAAAGCTAGGTGAAAAGACAGAAGATCTATTTACCTACATGTAACATAACCCGTCATCGTGTCTCTCTATATCTTTTATCACATTACATAACAGATTGCTCGCCCTAACACACACACACATACACAAACAGACCATTTTTAGCCACAAGCTAATTTTTAACGGAAATACGTGTAGCCGTGACCTTTGCCAATGATGGATTATCATCTTACACCGAGCGCCCAGCAGAAGGTTAGACAATCACTGTTATAATATCCCTATCAGGTCTCCACTAGTCAAACATAGTGGATAGTGATAGTCAGGGTCATTTTACGTGTGGACGAGATGAATTCCCCAACTGAACAAAGGTGCCTATATGTGCTATTATTATTATCTGAATCATAAATCGCTCTCAGAGTGTAGTTTATGGGTGACCTTTGAACTTTAGCAAGTATTTATAGTAAGCCAGTCTGTGCACATTAAGTAAAACTAATTGGTGGAAATCGTGGGTCGTTTTCTAACCATTCTATCAATTCTATGATCATAAAGGATTTGCCAGAGCAAACAGTAACAATTAGGAAGGTGGAATAGAATGCTGGAAATTCAACTTTTCCTTTCTTCCTTATTGTTTACTACGCGGCCTTCCATAGGTCTCTCTCTCTCTCTCTCTCTTTGATAGGAGCATAATGGAGCGTCGAAGCTCACCTTTGTAGAACCGGAGACAATCCATCGTGAAAGTTGTTGGCAGTGTTTGTAAATAGTGGAAGTTGGTATTTGCAGGTAATATTATATAGTGTATAGTGATTGTGTGGTAGTCTGAGTGTGAGTATAGTAGAGTATTTCTGCAGAGTTGTCCAATTACATGTCTCCTTTATCATTCGTTATCGTTTTCCGATATCTAACTACTGCACACCATACTATTCTATATAACATAGCTGCTACAGTAGCAAAAGGCCAGGCCAAACATTTTAGCAGAAGAGAGAGAGAGAGACTAGAGAGAGAATCCTTACTGCATATCTACGTATTGTTTAGATTCGTTTGTAACAATTGCTTTGCGGGTTGAAACTTTTCAATTATTCAACGCAAGAATACAATGGAGACGCCACAACCTCGTTCTCGGATGAGACTACTCGGATAGAGTGGGTCTGACTGCGTACGTACCTAGTACATAGTTGATAAGCTTTGGAAACTTTATTCGTTAATGCTGCTGCTGCTATTTTTTTTCGATTGCTGTCTTTCCGAAAAGGGTTTGTACGTACATAATAATGTATACAAGACAGGTGTACTACACGGGAACCTACTTCGCTTTTGTGTAAATGTAAATGTGCAGCATAAACATACACTGCAAGTATACAGGGTGACTGAACACAACCTTCTCCTTATTTTTGTTACACAGAAAATTTTTTAACGACAATGCGGAGGAATAGAACATGAGTTTTAAGAAATTCAAAATTTCAGAATATTTTTAAAATTCTCTTTAGTGATATAAAGGATAATATTTGGTCACCCTGTGTACTGTGTTTTGCGTGTACTTGAAAAAGCACTATGTATGTATGTCTGTCATAGGATGGCTGTCGTGGTGTACTGGAGCATTATGAATGAGTCAGTTTTGTTGTTATTAGCAGCACACCTGAATAGGTACACAAACCTTAGATAAGTACCTTCAGGTATAATAGAATGGAATGGGGTGACAGAATGAGAAAAACATGTGCGGTTGGTTCTGTTTTAGGCTAGTGGGTTGGTTACCCATTAATTCTACATGTACAAAGTTCGTCGTTTAACTTGCCATGGCTTGGTTTGGTTCAGTATTTGCACTAGGCACCGTGTGTTTGTAGTGGACTAGCTGGTCGACTTCCGGTCGAGGTTCTCTCTTTCTATCCGCGAGTTGCATGGCATGATTCCCCTTCCTGCAATCACATGTATTATATCACACAAGTACTTATTAACTCTTCTGCTCTGTGATATCTTCTATCCTGCTGCACTGTCTGCCTGTGGAAAGAGATACTTTGTTCGCCTTTAGGCAAATGAGTCAAAGAAAACCTTCCTTTGGGAAAAATACTATTTGACCGCAAAACTATATATTTAATATAGGAAAGAAATGAACGTGCGGTTAGAGATCTGTGAAATAATGTTGACTGTTTGCCCTTTCGGCAAAAATTTATGTGCAGATGAAGCAATAAAGTAGCATTAGCATGGAAATATTTTTAGAATGTGTGCATTTCCATTTCTCTTCCTAAAGGGCAAGGTAAAATGTAAAAGTGAGTAGTTGAGTGAGAATAATAGGAATAAATGGAGATATTATTATTATTAGGAGTCGAGTGAACACGCAATAATATAACCACATCGTGTACAGTCAACCAAAGCAAGTCTATAGGCAAGGCCTGCCCCACTAATCGATTTATTTATGTCGCTTTTTACTTTTTTATTACTGATGCACTGACTATTCACTCCGGTTGGACTCTTTCTATGTTCATCATGTAGGTAAATACTCGTGAGTGGCGTCTGGAGTGTGTACGCTGAATTAAAACCGGTTCGGGGGAAGTAGAAGGACTCCGACTGCCACTACAGCAACACAAGCTCTTCTTGTACTCTGACTCTCTCCACTCTCCGTCTTCTCTGCCTACCTTTACATACTGCGTATATAAATACCGACGCATTTTCTCTCTGTTGTTGGGCTTCTGCCAGTGTGATAAGTGAATCTCTCAGTGAAAGTGAATTGGAACCGGAACATTGGAAGTGAAGTAAAAGGAGAAAGCATTACTGGATTTTCTTATTTATTATCAACAGCATTGTTCCATACAAGAGCCAATTAAACAACACTGAAAACTCAAAGAAACCTCTACTCTCATCTGTCACTTGAAGTTCTGTAATAGCCACCCACTAAACATTTCTCTCTACAAAATGGGTTGCTGCGGCCCCAAATGCTCAAAAGCTTTCGTAATTCTGTCTTTTTATAATATTTATTAAAAAATTTCAAATAATATTTATTTTCCTTTTAATAATTGTTACTTTCATTGTTTGCAGGTCATTTTCTACAATATCCTTTTCTGGGTAAGACTAGAATTAAAAATTTATCTTCCCATTTAAACTGCAGAGTTTTGAATTATAAATGAGAATGCTTTGAATATTCTAATTTTTGTAATTCAAACTTTTGTATGTTATATTGATTCGAACTTTTAACTATTCCAAATGTATCATTAAAAAATGCACTTTCTCAGTTTTCCGGTTGTGCTCTGGTGGCTCTAGGAGTAGCGTTATTATGTGACCCGTCGTATTCGTACTATTTCACTTTGCTCACGACGGGCAAATTCCCAGACCAATATCTTCAGTATTCTGCCTTCGCTTGTATCGGCCTTGGTGGTTTCATCCTGTTTGTCGGTTTTTTCGGCTGCTGTGGAGCTCTTCAGGAAAGCAAATGCATGCTCGGCACTGTAAGATATTCACTATCTCTCAATCCCAGATATTTTATTGACATGAAATTGACTCGCTCTCCTTTCCTTCCTCTTCCCATCTCCTTCTCCTTAGCACTCTGCTTTATGCCGAAAAAGGCTTTACTAATCTGTATAAATAAATCTCACGCAGTTCGTGTTCTGCTTGTTGCTGGTGTTCCTGGTGGAAGCTGCGTTGGCCCTAATTTGTGTCTGGTTCCAATTCTATCTCCCCAAAGATATCCCAGAGATTCTCAAGACGAAAGTTGTCGGAGAGTACGGATTGCAAGATCAAACCACACCATTTGATGATGCCATGAACTACGCACAGTACGAAGTAAGTGCCCCATCGTATGCAAACTGCAAACGTGTAAATTAATTATGAATTTACATTCTCCCTCGCTGCCCAACAACCACCCCACTCTTTTCTATTTTACTTTTATTGCTGCATCCTAAAGACACGTGTACACACTGCACAAAGTACTATAGATAGAAAAATCAATGTTTCCCTTATTGTCTATTTGCAGCTGGAGTGCTGTGGAATCGATGGACATGGAGATTACACTCATAGCAAATGGGTTAACAAGACCATATATGAAAAGAAGCCGATGAAAGTTCCATTAACTTGTTGTGTACTCAACAAAAGTGTAAGATGCGCGTGCATGTGAAGATTTGTGCTTTTGACATTTCCACACTGCATGTGATATACTTATGTGTACCCTTATATGTGTATGTATGTTTATAAGCTAGCTAATATACATATGTAATAAATATAAATTACTTCTGCAGCAATGGCAAGAAGAAGATCCATGGGAAACGCCCCAACCGATTGATGCCCACAAATGTCAAGCCGATGAACGGGAAGAATACTTTGGACATCTCAACACAGAAGTTAGTTCATTTCAAATTTTAGCAAGTATAATATATTTCAACGCATTATTAACGGCACATTTTATTGAAGGGATGTTGGAACAAACTTCATGGGTGGTATTTACTTCACAATCTTATCCTTATGGCCACAAGCGGAGGTCTGGCCCTTATTCAGGTAATTTCGCAAGATTTCACTATATTATCATGGAATATCGAATCATTTCTTATACAGTTGGATAAAATTCCATGTCACCTGCTGCCGTTGACATTTGGTGCTAAAAGAAATTAAAATTTTTTTATATAGATATTGGGAGTGATTTTCTCTATCTGCCTGATGCGCAACATTGGGGAAGAGGTCTAGCAATCAATGCCCCATGAGGCACACATGTTCTAATCAATAAGGGAAAAAAATCCGACGACTTGTTCAGTTTATTCTCAGATCTGCAGCCATGTTCATGTTATCCTTCCAAATCGATACTGAAGGACTCTTCCTTTTAGTCATTTCTTAGAACTCTTATGGATTTTAAAAAATTGATCTTTATGAAGCTTTACATAATGCTGTCAGTTCTGTTGAGTGGCTCAACAGTTTTAGTCTTATGGCATCCATCCAGAAAATTTTGAACAGTCTTGACCCCAAGACTACCAACAAGAACTNTCTCTGGAGAATTCACACACATTTAAAAAGTGAATGTTCAGCAAAGGGTCATGACAAAATAATGGTCCTTTGATTTCCAAGTTGTAGCCTACTGTCGTCCTCTGTTGTCTATAAGTACTAAAGTGTTGAGATTAATTAACTATACATGTACTCTGCTGTCGTGGATCTTTAAGTAAACTGTTTCACATGGTTTCTTATCTTATGCATTAGACTTGTATCCGCTTTACAGTTCACAATCCGTTAATTAAAATTGTTATTCTCTCAGGAAATTGCAAATGAAATGGAATTTTCAAGTATTCCGTATGTTTACGTAGGCTGCTGCGGCTCCTGGTGTGTTGTGTCCGAGTGTGAAGGGTGCCAATTGATGAGAAAATGTTGTAAGGGCTTATTACTTATTACTGTTGCTTGTTATACACTAGAAGGATACGTGTTTGGAAAGTCAACAGAAGTTGCGTTCGAAGTGTGAGTGCATAGAACTGTTAGCTCATTTTAATTTTTTATTGTACCTAAAAAAAACGATAACGTAATGAATGTGCTGACAATGAATGAACCAAAAAAAGGAATCTCCATAGCTGTTATTTCTAATCTCGATTACTCGATTTTGTATAAATGTGATTAGTGGATAATTACATTCCATTATTATCTAATTTTACATTCTTTACCTTAATTGCTTACCATATAAAAGTGTTAGTGGTCAGATACTTATATAAAATGCAGCGTTACGTTACACTTTAATCGGAGTAAGCAAATCATTTATAAAAACAAATGTACTACAAACCATAAAAATAACCAAAATACGAACATACTAACTACTACAATATAGTACTTACATACATACTACTTACGTAAAATGGAAACAAAACCCAAATGCATTTACCTGTACTACACATATAATGCACTTGCACTCGACTCGTTCACTGTCTATTGTCTGCAGTTGTAAATAGTATTTATAGTGATTGAATTGAATGGATACTAACTAAAGGTTCTGAAGAGGTGAAAGGGAATGGGCCAAAAGATGTCAAGTCTGTAAAATTACAAAACAATACGTGTTCAGGAATTAATATGATCTCCCTAGCTGTTTATACTTCAAGTTGGTCGAGTAGTTGAACTTTTTCAGTATGTACAATGCTAGTCTGCCCCTTATTGTATAACTACATATAAAAAATTGTCATTTAGGTGCGTAAGTAATATAGTCGGTGGACTTTTGTTTCTTTGCTGTCGTATGTACTTGTACCCGAGCTGTTTCAATGTTTGAATAAAATAACGGGATTTCAATGTTAAGAAGATGTACTTGTTCCAGTTACTTATACAAGGGCGTTACAAATCATGTGAGATATTCTGATCATCTCTTACTTCATATATACATTCATAATTCGTGCTATCGACGATCCTCTTTTACCTTATTTTACAAATCATACATTTATATTTTATTGCACCCACAGATTCATATTACCTTTATTAATCCTTATAAGTAGTTGAAAAATGATGGTGGAAGAGTAAATGAATTTGATTGAAACATCATTTTGTGCGGAAGCAGTTAAGACATACCGTATTAGATTATGTCTCGGAGAACGGATGGACCTGATAATATTGTAAAAGTAATGATAACTGTAAATACATTTTTTTGTGTGACTTGGTGATTGTACATTATGAATTCGAATACTCGTCATGAGTCATGGAGTTAAAATCATTTAGAGTATAAAGTTTTAATTAAAAATGTGATATCGATTGGCAATTGGCAACGCATACCCATACGGGAATATTTCAACAAATATTCAAGGTTTCGTTAAAACAATAACACGAAAATCGTGTGTATGTGTGGTGTATCGTGGTGATGGATAGGTCCATATAGAAAAAAGTAGATTAATGCATGCAATTCGATTTCGGCTCCACCTAAAAAGAACACACACGTAGAAGCTATACAATCGTGAATGTTATACGAATGCACTTCAATGAGCATTTACAATGAATGCCCATAAAACACATTATGTAAAATACCCAAAGGAACTATAACGATGACCAAATGAATTTTCAATGTAAATATCAAAATCGTTCATTAAGATATTCAGGAAAAACATTCTTTATACACAGAAAGGGTATAGGGGCTGGTGCACACTGCACACATACAAGTTACAGTAATGTAATGAGATTGAAAAGAAGGAGAATGATGCGAATTCGATACGTTTGTTAAAGAGAAGGACATAGGGACAGCGTTATCTTTTTATTTGCCAATTGTCATTGCCACCACTTGATTGTGAAGCGACATGGAGAGCTGAGCCCAGTGTATAATTTTTTCCTTGCAGAAACACTTGTTCACTTGTACTGGCAGCAAGTATTCTCTCTGAAACAGAATAAACGTGTGACTTTTTTACACAGAATGAGCCTCAGGTGTTTTCTGCTGTGGTGGAGGACAGCAGAGAATATTCTTTCTGCTTAAAATAGCTATCTCATTCATGTCAGTCAGTAAATGTAACCATTTGTATGAATTAGGTTTACATGTGTATTCTTCTCGTAACACTTACAACAAATGAAATTCAGTTTCATTAAACTCTTATAAATATATGACTTATTTATTCATAACAACACGGTAGACTTGACTTGCGCATGAAAAACGCACAAGTATTTCACTTTCTTCTTCTTGTGGTTGTCTGACCAAGGCGGTCAATTGTCACACTGTGCTTGTGCATTGCACTGATGTCCTGCATTAGTGGTGACATTCAATTCAATTTTTTGGCAAACTTTTCGCTGGCAACGCCTTTAATCCAATTTCCATTCAACTCGCACTTTTATCAGAACAAATACGGACTCACTACTACATCATTCAATAAATCTAATGTTCTCAGAGGATGGGAAAATATTGGAAATTGTAAATTCTCTCTTTCGGAACCTCTCTATCTGAATCAACATCGAACGATTATGTCTGCATTATGCTCTACACACATCTGAAATTATTCTATAAGTAGCCAAATTTGGAAATAACGCGTGCAACACTTTTAGTCCAATTGTAAGATGTAAGGATAATATTTGCGCCCCTTTAATCTAACGATTTCATGTGATCGCTTTATATAAAAAGCTCGTAAGAGAGGAACAACCAGGAAGAGAAGAAGATGTTACGGATGCACTGTGACATGGCAGAAATTCCTCTATAAGAAATTCCAAACGCAAATCTAAGTGGAAATTTATATAAAAGCTCGTAAGAGAGGAACAACCAGGAAGAGAAGAAGATGTTACGGATGCACTGTGACATGGCAGAAATTCCTCTATAAGAAATTCCAAACGCAAATCTAAGTGGAAATGGTGAAGCATCTGATTTTGTACTGAATTGGCAACAATTTAGAAAATTTACAAACGCTAGTCACCTAATTGATGCTGAGCTGTGTGGCTAATTGATGAAATTGTACGTTAAATCAGTAAATGGTTTGGAAAAGTGAGTGAAATGCCGTCAGTCAGTTTGTTGTACTACAGTTGAGTTGACTTAAATGATGGCTTCATCGTGCTTCCATGCTACAGTAGACCACTATGCCAGAGAGATGCACAGAGAGACCATACTATTATATTAGAGAAGACACACACAGTGGACTTTATTTCGCTAGATCACGTTCCTTCCCTTTCCTTTAGTTTCCTTTTTTCTCTTCATTATATTACACTTTTACGTAGACCTGTGCATTGTTGTAGAATACCAGGAATATCCCCATAGATGACTGAATGTGGATTTTGTGAGAAAACTAAGAATTCTGCCATCTTCTCAATGCTACTAAATACCACTGCTCTCAACAACAGGTACAACAACGTCACTTTTATCAAATTGATCGAAAACAGAAACTGCTACCAGAATCGATTTTCTTTTTAAAAAAAAATTACAAATGCAAGTGCAATTGGATAGTTGATACGGTGTGGCAGTAAAAAGGTTCTTCGAATGCTAATCCATTTTTGATTTCTTGACTAAATGAACCGTAGCACTTGATGTTCTGTTACCTTGCTAGCTTTTTTTAATGTTTTTGTTCTAATGTTCGTTTCAATTGAATTTGCATTACGTTAAACCCAATAAGTCGAGTCAAGTTCTAAGTAAAATGCACGCGTTTCTTCCTTATAAGTACAAAAATGATGACGTATGCAGTTCTGTACTTAATACTTCTTCCTGGTTAAATACTATATACCCTACCTATATATCAATAAAATCTGGCTGATTACTAAATGATAACCGGACTCGCCCTGCTCGTTTTTTGCAATACCAGCAGAAATCAATGCGAACGAGCTGCCTTTTGCCTCTAAAAATAAATCGAAAATAAATCACTTCAATCCATGAACAGTAAATAACAATTCAACAGATTCGCTATTCTGAATGCTGTACATTTGCAGGATTTGAATCACAAATTCAACATGAAAAGCTTAACTAATTCCGACAAAAGTTGCATTCAACCATTCCATACGATTCATAAAGAGCAGTAAAGTAATGCAATTGATAGCCACGATGCTGTTGGCGTATAAATACGAAAGGTAGAAGCATTCGTTAGTGTTTTCTAAAATATAATTCGTGTTTCCCTTTTACTTAAGAGGTGACAGCTAGTTATTTAACTAATGATATTTAATTGGTGGTGGTACAAACTATACGTTTAAGTAACTTTGTACAGAAAAAGTGTTTAAACGAAAAGTACTCCACTTGCTGAGAGTAAACTAATTAGTTCACATTGTGATTATTAGAATGCCATGCTAATTACAAGAAAGCTAACATGACCAGAGAAAATTGTCAAGTCAAGTTGAATGACATTATATGCATGTCAAGCTACATATACATTAGATCTGTTGTCTAGACTCGCTCTGTACGCATTTATAGGCGCTGTGCCCACAATATGACACGGTTAGCTTCAACAACAACAACAATAGTAAGTAGATGAACACAGAGATGCAGCGATAGATATCTTAATATGCTTATATCAGCACCTTAACAAATAAACATGTAATATATATATATATAGGTAGGTAGTAAGGTTACAAGAAGATCAATTTCCATGTTATAAGGTATCCAACCACAAATACAGAATAGCCACCTTATATGGATAGCTACACACTCACTATTATAGTTATAGGTATTTAGAGCTGCACATAATAATATTATAAGCAACAGCTCATCTCATGTGTAAAAAAGCCGCAGTCTCAGCTGAGGGCTCAGGAATCAAGAGTACAGTTTCTTCTTTGCTAGCTGCCAGTTTTAGTTTAGGAGAAGCAGTCGTTCAAGCACTTCCAACTCTCAATCCAATATTATGATCAAACTAAGGTAAAAGGTGATGTACAGGTGGGAAATCTGCGTACTTTATTCACGCATCGTGTCTACACTCTACACTGTTTCTACGATGCTATCGCCGGACCCAATGTCTTGCTTCTACTTAATACTGTTACATTACAGTCTTAGCATTTATCTATTCAATTTAATCTTGTACAAGTGTAGGTCAAAAGTTAGAGGACACTTAATTGGCAACAGCGTCACCCATTCAATTTTAATGCCAAAGCATCTCAAAAAAGATGTTTTCCATTGTTTGCCGTTTCTTTTGTTTCAAGTAATTAATATTATTTGATAAAGGACGCTTGTAATTAAATCGCCTGATGTAACGAATTTATGTTCACTCACTTGGCCATTGTTGGCCTACAAGATTACACGACGTATCTGCAGAATACACGTTTACTACAATTAGACATTTAAGAATGTGGCAAGGCGGGACAATAAATGAAAACGAAGTTGTCACTGTACTATAGTTTTCTCAATAGATTGTCTGAATACACTAAAGCAAAATGACGAAGAAAAGGTAAACTAATGACAAAAGCTTCTGTCAAATTTCGCATCTTGTGCAATTAGAGAGATAGACAAGATGACAAGGCGACGCAACAGCAGCAGCAACGAGAGCTAAGAACGAAGGAGACAATAATAATAAAACTACAATAGAGTAAAAATATTTTCCTTTCGCTTGGAATTCGCATTCTATTCTTATTATCTCATATTATTAATGTAATGCAATTACACACAGAGAGCGCAGTAATTCTGTTGACAACTCGGCACGTGTCTGTCTCTGCTCAGCAGAGGTTTGTCGCATTGCCACTAATTGTTGGTGGATGCAGAGTGGGAGTAGGTATACAACAGGTAAATTGTTGTAGCCAGCCAACTCATGTCACTTTCCTAAAAATACAATTTCTGCTTTACATTACATCCACACACATTACACTGTTCACAATGCACAATGTATTAAAAGTGCATGTAACGTACATTGCTATGAATTGCATTATGCGAAGATATTTATTTTCTTCAATTAGCAACAAACTCAGTTCGTTTAAGCTGCTGTATTTCAAATAATGAATACCTATACACTAGTTGAAATTAGCTGACAGGGAAAGCCAGAGCATAGGGATGCATGTAGGCAGCAGGCAAAGAGGTAGGCGAGTGAGGTTGATAATTTAATGGAATTATATTCGAGCATGCACTGTAGACACTAGAATTTACATTAAATTAGCGTCGGTAGTTGGTGGCAGAGCTATGGTAATGTTTTTAATGTAATGGTAAATGGTGAGTTAATGGCTAACTGCTGCAGTTAGGAATTGTTATAAAGGAGAGCTGATTATGAGTGAGGTAGTTCAAGTAAAGATGTGATGTTGGATTCTATGGGCGAGGAGAGCAGAGCAGATTCAGAGAGTACCTACTGATGATTGTTGTCTATGTTACTTACTATACTGCAACACCACGTACGGGGGCCTTCTGTTCTACTACAACCACGTACATGGTTTATATGTCTGTACACTTTACTGTGTGCACTTAATATACACAGATCCCACGTCTCAGCCTGAAAGCAAGCTAAAAGCATCTACTACTAAGACTGCTATCTTTCAGCTTTGTTTTAGTTGCTTATTGGCTTTAAGTGTGAGATAGGCGAGTGGCAGTACTCTCTGAGATCTGATTTCCTTTTACTTGTGCTACCAATTATTATTATTACTGCTGTGTGAGAGATAAATCGGAATTTTTCTTTTTCCAAGTAGGTAGAGTAAAAAGTTTCCATAAAACAGTTTGGACACCTGTTCATCGGAAGTACCATCACCATAATAAAGATATGTGCCTTCAGTGTACCCATTACGTGTTGAACAGGAAATTTTTTCATGGGATTTGTTCGAAGAAATCTATCATCGTGTCATAATTTCAAAGCTACCAGTGAATTTAGTTTTTACAATAGTAACAGTATTGAGTAGCAGTGGTGGGTTGTAAAAAATGGGATATTCTCGAGAGTAGAATAGTGGGATCTGTTTCTTCTTGAGTTTAGTAGTTCCCTTGAGACACGACAACTTTAGTGAAGTCAATCGGTAGCCTTTAAATTCTTGAAAACCGTTTCGTTCCTACCTGATTGAAAGTGAATGTATTTTCTGTGTAGGCAAACATTAAAACATAATTTCTAAAGCGATACACTTTCAATTAAAGCTAATCCAGTACCTACGTCCTATAAAGTTCTAACAAGAGCGAACCATAGCTAAACAAAAAAAATTGTCGTGATACTGTGAGGAAACGAGAGGAAAGAAAAGAAATAGTTGCAATTGCAATTCGTGTTTTTACACACAGTTCGAGTGTTTTGTTTTCACAGAGTGTCAAGTAACAAATCGTCAAGCCTATAAAAACATATAAGGAAATTGTTGCTGTTGTGTTTGTGTGTTACTTCTGAATATTCGTGTGGAACAATGATATGATACAGATTTTTAAGTCCACACCTAAGGATTTCTGTTCAATCGAAACAGTCCATACTCGCCTACTACTACCAATAATAATAACCAGTACTCTACTGAACACTTGTTGTAAAACTGCATACAGACAGAAACAATAGCTCACGCTCCTCACCACAAGGCAATGCAATGGCAATAATTATGCACGGTAAGATTTTTACGAGCTATCATAAAATCCTTATTACTAACCTTTGTGTTTAAACTTGTCTTGTCAGTACATAAACACAGTTTTGGACGCCTCACCGTGTCCATATGAGTAGCATAGCTGAAGAACACTTGTACCATGTTAGAAGACTGGGCGTGTGTATAGCACGCTATTTTTGCTCAGTGTTAGAGTAATGTCTACTTATTGTTTTGCTGTTTATGGCTCATTGTTGTTAAAGAGTGATGACCACAATGTCAACATTTGACTGAGTGCAATTGAAAAAGGTAAGCGCGTAATTAATAATGCCATATTTTCAATGCGAAGGGTAAAAGATAATTAATAACTCTTCTTCTTCCCATTTATTAAGTACTAACCATAATTAATAATTTAACATTTGTGGTCTGCAGGCATGGATAGCGTTATTCGTGGTTCCATTTAAAGTCAACAGCAGCTTTAAGTTTTATGCGCACCAAAGGTCTTAAGGTTAGTGGATTCATTGGGACTATTACTTCATAGTGAAGAGAGCCGAGTGAGTTCATTTGGAGCATCCGAGTATTAAATTAGAGTTATGATATGATTAGTTACAGCATAATACTGTTAAAATGTATTACGTGTTATGCCTTCCCAAATAATACTACGTGAACAATTATGTATGTGAGTATTGAGTAGCTACAAATGCAGTTGTACTTCAGAACGTACCTAAATATATTATCTACAATTATTACACACATAGACCGAAGTGAGTCTGGTTTATGTTGGGGTCTGCACATTTTACAGTCTTACTTCACACATGGCATCCTCATAGAGCATTTTACAAATGAAGAGCTACTCATATAGAGATCATCTTTCCTTATTCTTCATAGTCCATTATATATATATGCTACAGATGATAATACAAATATAGGGAGCCAGTCTTTTATGCAGTACCTTCTGAAAAGTTAAAGTACAAAATACCTTTAATACCTGTTCAGTGTATTATGTGCGAATACAAAATATCTGGTTCCACACAAATGAATGAATTGAATCCTCTGTGTATTTTACTTAATGCTCCTGTGATTTTCGGCAAGAAACATAAGCACGGCGATACGTTTGTACGATACTAACGAGGTAGTAGAAAAAAAACGAAAAACAGAGTGCTCTTTGACTGCATTTAGATTAGCACTGAAAGGATCACGTCAAAGGCTGCAGTACATAAAGAAACGAGTGATATCTAGTAGGTACATACAGTGCAGTGCATGACATGACAGTAGAAGGCAGGTGAGTTTTATTTTGTGCACAAGGGCTTATAATATCAAGATAATGTGATTGAACCCACCTCCAATCCAAACTCTAATCTCTAATGTACTTCTATACCACTACAATAAGCTACTGCTAATTCTATTATACTTTGTGCGCAATGTGTTTATATGACAGGGTAGGTATTATATATAGGCCTTGTTTTAGTAGCAGTAGAAGAGAGGCATCTACGCAAAGGAACAAAATCTTCAGAGAAGATTTGGAGCTTGAAAAACAGGGCAAGACTCAACTCACACAACAGAGTTCTCAACTCACATCAAATTCACTTGACTTGAATTACCTTGTGATGCAGTGTGGTGGTGATGGTGGCTATGGTACAGCAGCAAGGAATTGTTTTGTTTTTGTTTGTTAACTCACTTGGGTTCTGTTACCTTTCAGACTTTTTCAGAGTCTTTGTCTCTCTCTCTTTCGTATCCCATGCCATGTCATTTCACCAAAATGTATTCCAGCATACCAATTGCCACCATCATCCAACATTAAATTCTATTATGTAGGTAAATAGCAAATCAACTACACCCTTCCGATTAGTCCCAGTCGTTAAATGAGGAATATTTATTTCACTCATCATTAATACAAGTCTTCCTACTATTTTGTACTATATCCTTGTCAGCTGCTTCATCATGAGTCACAACAACAGCGGAAGCCTTTGTACCTCCCAACTTCAACCACAAACTCACACGCAAAATCTGTGTTAGGGATCTTAATCTAGAAAAACTGAAACGTTTTTTTCTCATATTCAATAAATGGAGAATAAAAAATTGCACTGCATGCATAACTGCATTTGTTTGGGATATGTACCTATAAAAGGCAGTGGTTGTTTTGTCTGCGTTGTTTCGTCATAATAATTGTCTAATCGTAGAAAGGTTAAGGTTGTAGTGTTGATATGACAGGTGAGAGATTAATTGAACTGAGAGTGAGTTCTACTGTATGTATGCGACTACTCCTTCCTCCGCCACTTTTATTGTGCAATTTTTTATTGCGAAATTTGTCGCATTGCATTGTGCACATGTGGCAGCACGTAGAATGCATCATTGTATGCAGCTATTGGCAATTGACTGCTCATACGCAGTGCATACAAAAGTATGTATATGTACTTATAGCAAAGGTTTAGTAGTCATAGTATAGAATGTGGAAGGAGGTAGTTCGACAGAGTGAACAAACAGCAAATTTACTGTAAAATGAATGAGTGAGTTGATCCAACTATAGTTAAACTAGTAGGCAGTTTCTTTTAATAGAATGATAAAAGTTCGTTCTCGTTCTATTGTATATGATGGTTGCAATGTGTACTTACATAGTACATTCATGCATTTCTATTGATTAGCTCTTCGAGTTAACATCGAGCTCACAATCAGTCAAGTCAAAGGAGTAGTGCTGTGAGTACAGCTAAAGTAAAAGTGTGTGATTCTTTCAAATAAATGATTGCCCTTTCTATGTCACATTTTAGATTAATGATTTGTGCTCACTATGACTTATGTATAATGGCAAGGCTCACACGTAGCAGCTACTTAAATAGTAAACCTTTAGTAGGATGAAAGATAAGGTCTCCATGTTAAATAGCTCAATTTTTCACTGCTAAATGTAATGTTAATGTAGAATAAATGGTAATACAGATATGAACAGGTAGGTAAGTGTAACAACATATCTGATTCTATAGAGAATATACGTCTGAACATGCAGAGCGAATGCGAACGAATGGACTTAATTGAAAGTCCAGGCCGAATCAGCCACTGAATCAATGTGCTAATGCAATTAAAACAAAGTTGGGGTAAAAATGGGCATTAATAGCAAATCGAAAGCTAACAGTGCGGCGCAATAGCTAAGTATGTAGCAGTACTTGTTGCAGGTAAAGCTAAATGTGTTCTAAATAAACTAACACAAATATTCGTAGGGGAAATTAAACCACTTGTATAAATCGGCTTTTTTCGATTCGATTAGATTATTCGAACATTTATGATCAACACGTAGCCATTTTTACTAGCTCAGGTCTCGAAATACAAATATCTGTACTATGTGCACTCTTTTGTTGGCTGTGTGTAAGTAAGTAGGAAAGGGAAAGAGCGCGTAGTATATATCCATTCCATGATTTAAAAATTCTTATTAATCTGGTGCAACAAGTGAGTAAACTGCAACGAAAGAAAAATCAGACACATTTAGCAGTTCGTTTGCGATAATTACTAATCAAGGAAATGCCTTTAATTTTTTAGCAATGCAGGGAAATGGAAAATCAATGCAAATAGGATTTTTATGAGAAAGACTGGACATCAGCCTTATTAAGGAATCATGTCGTCATCGTCACCTTCAAAGAGAGTCCTCAAGCGACTTCTCATTCTCCTTTTACTCACCGCTCAGTCTCTCATCCTTACAAATGGTAAGTAAACACAATTAATTATCTTTCCCTAACTTTTCACATTCCAGATGCAAACTTTATGCGCTCTGCTGCTGCTGTCAAAATTATAAAAATGATCTCTCTGTAGATTCTCATTAATTTCCAGCTTTTGCTTAATTCTGTCGAGCTGTTTCATATCACATTTGAATACCTTAAGTTAATTTTTTACAGACTCCCCGCTTAATAACAGTTGCGCACGTTTAATATTGCTGTCATTTCTTTTTGAAGTGGATGTGACATGCGAGTG
>JABASC010001966.1:0-19932 GCA_019776185.1 Plutomurus gul | reverse complement strand
GATTGAGATGAGAATCTCTCGAGAGTGAAGCCTCTTCGTGAGAATCCACAATATCAATTCTTTAAACCGTCAAAATATTGTGAGATTCAAGAAAATAACACAGAATGGAACAAAGAGAAAAATATTTTCTATTACAATGAATTCCGATCGATCGTCAAGTCCAAAAATATCACAAAAATAAAACCATTGAATGAAACATCGTTTAAAACATTACAAAAATATCACTGAAACATTTGCGTTTCCATCAAGCTCTACGATTTTCCAGCCTCAGTTTATTTTCCAGTAGGAGGGAGAAAGTGGGAATTTGACAATTCCCGATTTCCCCGCTTATAATTTTCTAATTCCCATTTTCCCAGTAAGAAAAGGGGAGAAATTCCCACTTTAAGGCTTGCGCCACACAATATTTCCCTTTTAATAAAATTTATTTCAAATAGTTAAATATTGCAGATAAATCGTGGAATAATAATTGGAATAGTACACGTACAAATATTAATTTGAAATATTTCACGGAAAGAATGACTCATTCTTTCCGTTATCGACTCATTCTGAATGACTCGATTTGTGAGTTTCGCTTCCTGAATTAAAATTGAAATCAATTCCCAAACTATTTCTAGATGAAAAAACTTTTTAATATTAATGCAATTTCTACCCGCCAAACCTCGTTTGTAGTCGATATTGCCTTCGCCTTGTAACATCTTTATGAATATTCATGCATTCAAAATTAGATCGTCGAATTTCTGACTGTAGATTTCTCGTTCGTGAGTAATGCGGCCGGATACTGTGACTTTAATTCATTCGGAAGCAGAAGCAGCAGAAAAAAATGGATAAATGTACTTTTTTAATAGTAATAACAGAGAATTCGTGTTTGTTGGCTGTTTGCTGTGCTGTGGATCGTTCGTCTTCATTCAAACGGCAAATAAATTGAACTGACGCTAACTGATGGCAATGTAAGCTTACGGAAACGCACCGGCAATAACATACCAAAACGCAACATGACCACCACACAACAACAACCACACACAAAGCCACTGCATGAGCATACAAAGATTTAAAAAATGAGAAAGGAAAAAAGAACTTTTCTTTCTTAAACCCTATTCACTCGAGTAATTTCTCCGCTTTCACTTTTGATATTTGGTGTCATCCCACCTTTTACCTTCTACACATTTCCTCTCTTTCTTTGTATTGCGTTATCCGTCCCTTACATCCTCCCACCCATTCCACAAAGTGGCCAACATTTTGTTCCCCTCCCCCATTACACATCTACTTCGTAATATCTAATATTAATACGTAATGTAGAAGTTATGACAGTAATAAGTGAGGAACGTAATGATGTGGGCTCTCCGGAGAGGAAATCGCTTCCTTTAACTCACGATTATGCTAGACTGCACTCAGACGTGCTCTCTCTCTCACATAATAATAAGGAATACACGCAAAAACTGGTTTTCATATCGGGGTCCCCCATGTAATACTTGTCCCTGTTGTGTTGTTGTCACTGTAATACACATTCACATGCAGTGCTCCCTTTACATTTCTTAAGCAGTGGATCACTCAAGAAGAACTCGCATAAAGCGAAGCTGGATGTGTCATAAACCGGAAGCTCCCATGAATCTTTACAGCACACCACATAGTCCCTATAGTAAGTATTATGATGAGGGGGAAATCCGTCTGGGGTTACTTCATCAGTCTTTATTTCCTTATCGTAACATTTGATTCTGCTCGTAACATAAAAAAATACCAGAGAGCAGCTTCTTTTTTCCTTTCTTTCTCTTTAGCGGAGTGCGACACTCACAGAATTACTGTCGCTGATATTCAGTAGCAGCAGTAGACATTTAGCACAGACTATATAGATAGATAGTAGATGGAAATATGACGACATGACTTCTTACCTGCAGGAAATGGAAATCTCAACTGTTGCCGTGGGCTCGAAACAATATCCCGGGGTAAATTGACTATCCATGTCTATGGCCCACACTTTCGCTAACTCACCGTCTCACTAGTCTCACTAGAAGATCGCTACCACCACTCACTAACTCCTAACTTTCCAACTTAACTTTTCCCATAATGTCCTTTTATTGTAGTAGTAGGTCCCGCGTTGCTAGTACCACCACTACATCGTCAAATTCTAGTGAAAGTGAAAAGTTTCCCATACTCCCACACGTCACAGATATAAAGATCAGCTCATCCTGATTACACACACACACCTCTCTTTAATAGGAATCGCCGTTAGTAGTGGTAGTTAGAATCTTGTGTAATTAACATGGACATTTATAAGTAGTTGGAAATTATTCGTTAATTTGCAGATTAAATCCGGATGCAGCCAGTTTTCCAGCGGAAAGTGCACCGTCCACATGTTCACACACTGTCACCACACAACACACGAAAACGCACTACAGAATCCTACTACTAAATGAAGAAATATGTTCAGGGATTAAGGAAGATGAATTTTTCTTGTCCACAGGAAGAAAATGAACAAGAGAAAGTTATCTGGAGACTTTTTGTTGTTGGAAGAAGGGGTTGTTCTTGTTGTCTAGTAAATACAAATACTTGTACTCTTTCTGTGTCTGTCTGTCTCCTGTTGATGTTTGAGAGCCGTGTGGGCTCCTCTGGTGATTGTCTTCGTGTTGTTGTCGGCTGCGTGGCTGGACGCGAACTGGGACTGTTCCCTTGCTGCTTCAACCGTTATAACACACACAAATAGCTCTGTGCTATCTTTGACGACTGCTGGGCTCACTGCACTCACAACACACACACCAGCTCCGCTTCGCAACCAGCGCCCGTCTAAACTCTGCATTCCTCACTCTGAAGATATTTCTCTCTGTTGTTGTGGTGCTTCTTGTGCTGGGTGCTCGCAACGTTTTTACTAGTAGGCCACATTCTTTCTTTCGCCTATGTTGCTTTACGTATCCGTCTTCTGGTTCAGAGAGCGAGCATCTCGAGTCTCGACTGAAGTCTTTCTGCACACTGTGAACACAGTGGAAGTAATAATATGTTTTGATTTGGCTTTTTCAAGTGCAACCCAGCGTACTACAAGGGAAAGTGTAGGAAAGAGATGCATCTTTCTCCTTGAGAAGAAGAAAGGAGAAGTCACCTCGAGATTCCGAGAGGGACGCGACGCGGCGGAGAAGGTGAGCAGAAGATTTAAGTGAAAGCACACAGCCACTAGTACATACTATAGACATAGAAGGTAAACATTCAGAGAGGACACACAAGGAGCAGAATTGAATAGACAAGATTGAGCTGACTTGACTTGACTAGTAAATGCAGGGGGATAAGCAGAAGAAGAGGAGGAAGAAGAGCAGTGCACAGAAGAAGTAACTGTTTCTTGATGTGGCAGCATAGGACAGGCCCTGCTGCTTACTTGCCGCGACGTGACTCTCTATCGTCTCAGCTTTCTCCCAGCTTTCTCTCTCTCTATCACTAACTCGCTTTCACTGTGTGTGTAAGCCGAACAGCTTGTGACGACTCAGAAAAAGAAGTACCTGCTGCGCGTCTCCTCTTCCTGCTCTGTTGTTCCCCCTTTATCGTAATTTTTCCACTAAAAGCTCAAATCTGATTTAAAAAACGCTAATGTCTCCGTGAGTCTCTGTGTTAAAAGGTGTTTGCGGACCAATTCAACTTGTAAAATTTAAAAGGGTAATGCGTTTTTCCATCACATACAGTTGCTATCTTCGTAGAATTTATTTTTTAAATTGTGTCTGTGGGGGGGGGGGGACATTATTACTCTCTTATTACTACTAATGGTAGTTCTCTTATTCAATTTGCAGGGGATTATTTAGCAGCAGCAGGAGTTTTTGCTAAAAGCTTTTTTCTAAATTAACAGAGGATCAATAAATATCTTAAGATTTTTTATTCAGTTAATGACAGGAAACCGTTTTCGTTTTTATACTAGGGAAGTGAAAATCTTCAATTCTCAAGGTGTAGCAAGACAGAGCCCAGAAGAACGATGTATATAATAAATATACACTGTATTGATTGTTGGAGGTCTCTCTCCGCGTGTGAGATTGTAGGATGCTGATAGTGGGATGTGATGTGAAGGGGATGACAAAGATGCATTTCCTGAGCGTGAGGCCGCCGCCGAAAGTGGAAAGCAGCAGCAGTGAGAGCAGTGACAGATTTAAGGTGAGAGAGAGAAGAAGCACGCGCATCACATCCACCAAGTGCGACTCTCTCTCACTGACAGTCACTCACGTTCACAATGAGAAAAGAGAGAGTTATCAGTGTGTTGTAGTTTTTAAGGTAACGGGAGGTGAGATAGTGAGAGAGAGAGAGAGAGAAGAAAAACGAGGCTGGACCCCATAAACGACAAGAGTTCACTTTAAATTGTCACATGGAGCAAGAGTGTCAGGAAAAGTACATACACATTGAGAGAGCGAGAGAGACGCTTTTATTGCGTCTCCTCACGACAGTTCATGACTTTCGAACGGAACTTTTCACTTTTAACTACCGACCGTCACTCAAATTACATATTTATGTGTCTGCCTTTTAAAGTTTAATGCCGTCAAAGGCTACTTACTACTTATAAATATACGAGAAATCCAATCGTGCATTGCAACTTCAGCAGCCCTGTTTCAAAGTGAACATTCAGTAATGAGCTAATGAATGTGAACAAGTCCCATTTAAAGTTAAAGTGAATGCGTAAATAAAATAGGTCTGGTTTGCCCATTTGAGTTTATTTATGACTGAAATGACACCGTTAGCTCCTCAGAAAGAATGTTTCTTCTTGCTATCTTTTATCTAAACGTATAATTGTCACAGGTGATTCGTCCCTGTGAACACGATGCATGTCACAGTTGGGGCCGTGAAGACATGTCATAGGAAATCAGGGAGTGGGCACATACACGGGGACCTTTTCATCGAATGTTTTTAATTTTACCCGTTAAAAGTGAGATCTTTGGGTGATTCAGGTGGCTGGCCTCGCTTTACCGATTCTACTTTTGTTACGCCACTGCCTATACGTGACTTTATGTGAACGTGATCAAATTTATGTATTAGTCAGTAGGGGCGCGGCTAGGGTGACGAAGACGATAAGGAGACAAAATTCCAACTTAACATTGGTAAGATAAGTAAGGCCACCCAAGGATCTGCCCTGGTGGACAGTACATGACATTGATTGTGAGCTTCATTTTGAATTTGTGGATATAATTCCATTTTTATAACGTAATTGCCAAAAATACATAGCTAAGAGTATACAAGCTCAGTATTCAAATAAAGTGCAAATACTCAAAGATGCCGATCGCCTGTTTCGCTTTTTTGTAATTTGGTTTTGGGTGTGACCATGTGGTTGAATTTTTTATTTGGCGATTACGGAAGGTGAAGTCGTACTAATTCCACTTGCCTGTGTCTAAAAGCGGCACACTACTGATGTCTAAATTTGTAATAGTCGTCGATTCTGCCTCACGAAAGATACATGATGAGGTACATTCCGCATTTGACTCCACTAACAGAAGAGAGCAGGGTTCTACATTAGTTTTCTAATTTTACTACCAACCCTGCAAGAAATTCAATAAATACAATTGTGGATAAAATATTGAATAAAATGTTTTAAGATTGTTATCGTTATTTTTTGAGTGGACTTGTCCTATAGGAACCTCTAGTTCATTTAATTTTGACAAGTTTAAATTAAAAATATGTATTAGACAGTATAAATCCCCCCATATTCAGTATTTCATCCAGTGGCTGCTGCATAAAATGGATTAAATGCGTGTTGTTTCTTGCAGGTGATTTTAAACAAGTGAAACCCTGGGACAGAATTGACTACTTGGTGGTGGTGACGGCAGAGATCAATAATATAGGTAGAAGGTAGGATAAACTACCGATTGTGCATATGTGCACGAACGGAACTTTTTTACGTCCCTCTGATTATCCTCCATAAATTCTTCAAATTGTCGCAAATTGGGTGAAGCGGGATTTCTGCTAACGATTGCATTGGAAAAATCTTTATTCTCCAATGCAATCACCTTTTATATGAAGAAAACTAAGGAATGTAAAGGACAAAAGTAAGGGGATTCACGCAACAGATTGAAAAAGCAAAGTTAATCAGAGGAGTGTGCGCACAATTTATATACGTTATAATCGATTTATCTCATTACCTTTTTTCATTGTACCCAAAGAATATTCTGTTAACGTACTTCAAATATTTGCTGATCTCTATCTTGTATTTCGTTTTTGCTGCAATTAATAAATTAGTTTTAATTTTTGCTTGCTGTTTTCAACGGTAAATTCAATAAAACAAGGTATAATATCAGTTTTGAGATAGTCTGAAATACATAGACATTTAATATTACAATAAGGTGTCTAGAACTGACACAAAATCTTGTTTTTTTGGAATTTCGCAATAAAACCCAAAATGTTTAGAGAAAGTTTGCATGTATTACATATATAAATTAAATATACTGGACATTTTGTTATTTAAGACACTGTCCGACAAAGACTGGCACTTTTGTGATTTTTGATCACCACCGTTATTTCAGAGTTCCTTATTTACCACCCAGGCTCTATTTTTACCACCAACAATACCATCAAAAAATAGTACAAACGGTTAAAGAAGCGTTCGCCTGGACGGACACCCCAAAATTAGGTGTCCGTCCAAAAGTGTCCAAAAAAGAAATCAGTTTAAACACTGATATTTTTTTAAGCAAATATTTAACAAATGAATATCTAAAATGTGATCGATAAAGCTGTAATGAAAACTCACAATCAGATGACAACTAAAGTATGCCCCTTAGAATATTACATTTATACTATTTGATTTAAACACAATGAATTTATTTTGATGTTAAAGTTAAACGTTATTTTTATAAGAGTTGTGCATGTATCAATAATATTACATTTAATGTAATTATGGATTGTACAAAATACAAGCCTTCAACCTTTTGGCCGTTTTTCTTCGTTTTTCTCATCTTCTCATTAGGCTTTATAACCTAAAACCGACTGTGAATTTTGACAACTTTTTACCATTTTTACCACCACTGTATAGGAGGTGGTAAAAACCTCTCGGGACACTGGTATTTTGGAGAGTAATCAGACGACTCTGATTGCATGCATAAGTTCACTTATTAATGCCACTCGATCTCCATGTCCACTTGACGTCACCCAAACATTAACCAACTCAATCGTAAACAGTCTAATAAGAATTTAATTTATCCAATCAAGCTGTTAAATCCAGATGAAAAAGGTTTCCTCATTTGATAAAAAATATTCTTACATATTTTTCTTCGTCAGTTAAATATTCGCACAATCAAAAACAGCTTATAGACGGAGTGTATAAAAATCCATACAATTTTAAAGGGCTATTAAATAGCGTCCTTATCTTTAAAAGCCTTCGTGTACTAAATTGTAGGGTGGTCCACAGAAACGAGCGATTGCGGTTTTTATTTTCGTTCAGTGGCAATCTCACAGTCCATCAAATGAATTCGGGCAGTTCATAATTTATCCGCTCAATTTCCTATTCGTACCATTATTTATTCGACACAAGAAAACCCCGCTTATTCTATCTCTTTCCCACTCTGCATTCTTTTTACTTGTTTTTACTCCGTTTTTCTGCTTAATATAATATTATCTGTTTTATGACCGCATTCAAGTGCACATAGCACAGCACACAGTCACTGAAGACATGCACATTTTATGTGCACTTACGAATATATGACATTTTGCATATTTGACTACTGTGACTGTTTCTGGCGGTTGGTCGCGGTATGCATGAACACACATTCTACATTTGCGTTTCCCTATCTCACTTTCTCCGTACCTACTCTTTAGTATTACTTACGAGGGTTTAAAGTGGGAATTCCAACTTTTCCCACTGGGAAAATGAGAAAGAATAAATAATAACCAGGAATTCACACTTTTTCCCATCTCAGTGGAATGGTAAAATAAAGTAAGGTGAAAGAATTTCAAACCCTGTCACCTAGAAATATTCTTGGCAGACTTTTAGTATCAGTGGTGGTAGTTGTGGTTGTATGTACTTCGTAGTTCTTGCCGTTGTTTTTCTCCCCGTATTAGAGGGAATGAAAGCTACGATGTTTTATTATTAGATAGTATTGGTGAGTTGCTGGAGAGAATATGAAATGATATCGTAAAAAATTCACTTTGTTTGGGTCAAACGTGGGGCATTTGGAATTCATCTGTGAATTCTATCCACCATACCAGTCACTGGTACGAGTAGACGGCTGCTTTTTCCCTTTTCCCTCTTCATCTCTGTGTCTGTGTACAAGTTGGCTACCAGCCCATTTTCTATCATAATTTTCTTATTCTAGTCAAGTCAAAGTGACTCGTCCGAATTGTTGCTTTTGGTAGATAGAAAATTGTGGTACGCGAATAGTACTCGTGTCTACCTGATGCAATGCCATTTGAAATGATGGATTGCAAGTTAACGGGAAGAATTGTAATGGGACGAGATCAGAATGCTTACTAGGAAGCAGTACATGCCAGTGCACCACGACAATGCAATTGTGTACCACCAGGACTTCCAAACCCAGGTTTTTCGCCACTTTTTAAATGTAAATGTTAGCATTTCAACAATTTTGACGGATAGAGCGATAGTCGTCCAAATTGACTTGAATTACGAAAACAGCAGAAAAAAATTCTCTCAATAATCCGAAAAAATGGACTCCAATTTTGAATTTGGTATAGACAAAGTTATGCAAATTTAATTTTGGAAATTTTGACTCTGACTATGTGAACTCTGTATCTCTAGAAGACTAACGGACCACAAACCCAAATTTAAGGAGATTGTCAAGCCAAAACTACTTTTCATGGAATCCCAAAGCATATACCTAATGAATGTCTATAAATATTGTTATATTTAAATTTTTTAGATGTGACTCTCTAATTGAACGTTTCCTGTTAAAATAAGTTGACTGTAAAAGTTAACCATATTCAATCCAAACCACTGTATTTTAACCCAATTTTTGTTACTTTTCAATTTTTATCAAAATTGTGGCTGCAGCCTTGATTAATACAAAGAATAAAATACTAAATTTGAATATATAAAACTCGTACAATTCGAATACTGGATTTCCAACCCAGGTTTGGAAACACTACGTCGCATAAAGATGAAGATGGAAAGCAGTTCCTCTCTTTTTCTGACTGTTTAAGTTTGAAATTGGATGGTGGTGCAGAGCATAGGAGACATACAGCTGAGAAATAGAATACGAGAAGATTTTTTTTCTCTGGGAAAAGGAAATTGTGCGAAGGAAGTAGAAACGGACAAGTTATAGTCAGCTTAGCTTAGACAAGTTGAGCACATGGAAATGGAACTGTGTACTGTGACAAAGAGGTAATTGTCTCATCACGGATATCTATTTCTCCCTTTCACAAATAACATCTTCCGGAGAAAAGCTGAGAGAGCCCCACAGAGACAGAGAGAGAGAGAGAGAGAGAGAGAGAGTGAGCACACGATCAGACTTGCAAATGAAAAGCAAAGAGATAAACAGTGGAAAAAGAAAATGAAAAACAGAATTGTTTTTTCTGTATTTATTGTGGTAGCAATTTGTCCAATTGCACAGAAAGCACGGAGGCACTACAATATTGCAAATTATGATAATATCAAAATAATAGGAGGTGAATGTTGTGACTGTGACCGTCCGCAAACCGAAAATGTATTTCACATCGTAGAGTGAAGTGAAACGTGTCTCGTAACAAATTTCCGTAGCATTTATTGACAATTTTTAGTTAAACTCTTTTAAGACTTTGGCCAATGGGTTCAAGTGTACCTTAAGTTCAACCGTTGTTGCTGTCTATATTTGCTATTGTTTTCTACCATACGATATATGCGCTACACATATTATCATCATTTCGTCACATGTTTTGCCAAAACACCATGGGATATTTGGCTAAACCGGATTTAAAGATGGGGGAAATCGTTTAATTACACTTGGCCGTGGAGAAAACCAACACTGGAGATTTATTTTTCAATTATTGTACACAGTTGCCATTTGCTAGAATACTTCCGAGAAATACTCAATTGAAAGATAGAAGAGTAGAAAGGTGTGAGAGAGAGAGAATCAGAATCAATGGAAAGAGATCGTGTAAAATACGAAACACGGTAATTTCGTTGTATTTACGGAATGCTTTATTGGTAGCAGTGGCTGCTAGCTGTCTTGTCTCCCGTCTGCTTTCTTGTCGTCTCTGTGTCGTTTAGTTTCGTGTCTTGGCTTTCGCTTCTTCGTTTCTCAGTCGGGACAACACGAAATCGTTTTTCTCGCGATTTAATGTTCTCTTTCACTCTCTGCTGCGCTCTTAGTAGCAGAAGATAAGCAGAACTCTTGTATTTATTTTCCATGGCTAAACCCTCCACCTCTTCTTTCGCTTTCTCATGATTTCTAAAGGAGAATATTTCCTGTCTCCACGAAAACAGTCTAGGGAATTAAATAAAGGATGAATTTTCCCGTTTTTGTCACTGTACTGAAAGAATTCAGTCACAACTTTGTGGTGTAGATCAATAAATGTCACCATTTCAGATATTGAGACAGACAATGTCCAAATTGACCAAATTGACAAAAGAAACCACTTGAATTTTAAATCTCTCGCTGTTATCCAAAAAATTTGCGCGAATTTCGAAGTTGGTAAAGGTAATTTTTATATGTAAATTTACTTTTTGCCTTTTCATATTATCCAACAAACAGTTTGGACAACTTGTTCCTGATTAGTGAAAGAGATCAATATAATACGGTATTTTCCAACAATGTATTTGAGGGACTGTCGTCCAAAATGGCACAAACATTAAGCGGTTTATGTTTTAAATTTCTCACCAAAAGTTGGCTCCAATTTCATTTTTAATAAATTTAAATTTCATTAGGGACATCTGTGTCATTTTGGACACTGTTCAACAAAGATAATTGACAGACACTTGTCATTTGGGCCACTGTCACTGTCATTCTGACAATTTGGACAGAAGAGACCGTCATATTCTTGATATAAACCCATCCAAAACATTTCACTTACATATTTTTATAAAAATAAGGAGATTTGGTAACTCGATTCAGTTTACGAAATCTAAATTGACTGCAAATGTAGATGGAAATAGGAACAGACAGTTTCATGTACAAATCCAAACGTTGAAGGAGAGTGTCTTTAGCGTAGGCCCCGTGTTATCGTCGTCTTGCTCGAGTATGATGTATCCCATGGGATCTGCTGGGAAATGTCTTATGAGAGTTGACAATGTTTTTAACGTTTGTAAAAAGATTTTCGTGTGATCTCTCTCTTTCTCTCTGAGGGTTTGACTGTGTACACATGTGCTTTCCTCTCGCTCTCGCACTCACTGTCGCTGAATGTACACTGCTGGCAAATTCTTTTTCTTTTCATCTCTAATAACCGTTCTTGTCTATCAATATATATTTTCTCATATTTTATGTATCTTCTTCTATCTCTCTGTCTCTTTACTTCGTGTGTGTACAAGAAATAAGTCTCTTCTCTAGAAAAGGAGCGGATTCCTCACTGGATGCTAAAAATAGAGTTTCGTGTGCCAGCTGAAGCACAAATGAAGTCACCGCGTCCCGGATTGTAGTGAAGCTACCAGGTGAATCAGACATTTCCAACTGTCGTCCCACTGTACAGAACAGGAAGTTACCACCAATAGAAAAAAACCATGTGATAGGACGGTTTATACACATACTCATATTACTTACTTTTTTGCTAAACGAGAGGCAAGAGTACGACAGTAGGGTTCCATAATGGTCGGACAATAGTACATTCTTTTCACCCACCCGGGTGGCAATGTGTCTGTGTAATCAGGGGTACGATCGTGGGGTACATCCCACAAGGATATGGGTGCATGATTTGAGATAGTTGATGGGTAATTGTGGAAAAGTGTAGGTGGCCAATTACTGGCTGTGTTATTATTGGGAAATCGGGTGGGTCGATATTATTATGGATAATAACATATCTATTTATCTTTACAAGTGATCAAATGGAATCGAATGCTACTCCCCTTGGGTAGTGGCAGCACTTGCGGAGGGTAGGTCTGGGAAGTACCCATCGCTATTGTCAACAATTGCCCACCACCAAGGGGTAATGGTTAAGCGAACACTGAGAGAGTCTTTGTCCACTTTTTCTGCAGCACTTTTCTCTTGTAGGAAGCGTTTTGGTCACTGTGAATGTGAGGAAACAGCTGTCAATGAGAAAATAAATGGGACAGACTCGAATTTGACACTTTAGGCTCTTTATTATCAAGTTGCGAACACAGGCTAAATCTTTTTTCGGATTACGTTAGAGGAATGTCATCCATCCACAGCCGCACAGCATGTAATCTCTTCATGTGATAAGGAAGTGAATGGAATTTGATTGATTTTAGGATTACCCTACTTGCACCGATAAATACTCTCTGCAAGAAGAAGGATGATGAAATGTTGCCCCGTATAACACAATACACACAGTGGTTTAACTAGAATGGCATTTTGGTAGGGGTACCGCATATTATAAAAATACTAAGTTATTGCTTCCCCTTTCCCATTCTTCCTAGGCTAATTTGGAAAATTTGCAGGGGTCACATCCACGTTCGGTGCCCCCCTTGAATACGCGCCTGCACAGGACTACGAATATAATGACCACAAAATACTAAATGATCGTTGAAGTGCGTCTCAGTTGCATTGTAAATACTTACAATGTTATATTTTTGCTTTCATCCACTACTGTGGAATTTATTTATTATAGAGTCGTTGTTGTTGTTGCCACTTGTTTTCAGTTTTCGTTGTTCGTAGAACCATTTTACCGGAATGGAAAATGAATGGGGAATCGCATGCTCTCGTCAATTATAGTAATCTCGATGGTTGCAATAAATGACATATATCACGAAAATACAGGGTGTACTGAATTTCCCCTCCCCCAGCATTATTGAAACTTTCGTTATTTATTCAAGATTAACTGTGAAACTGCAAGAGTTCCTTATTCAGTAGCTATTGTCCGAAATGGACAAGTGCCCGTCAGTAATCTTTGTTGGACTGTTTCCGAAATGTCCAAAATTGATGTCAATGTGAATTTTCGCGGGAAGTTTAAAAATCGCCTGTAATGATGTTTTGTACAGTTTTGGACGTATGTATGTTGAAATACCTGAAATGTTGACATTTATTGATTTCTGTTTTGCATATATGGCATGGGTTGAGAAAAATTTGACCGACTCCGTATAAAATGTTGGTTTGCATGCAATTTCCAAGCATGCGGTCACATTTAATTGCGTGATCGGTTCTTTCAGATTCCAATAATATGAAGAAGGGCGATATATATCACTAAACAAAATTCCCTCACCCATTGCACCACCACTAATAGTTGAATGAGATTCCTATTTGCACAGAGAGATCGTACTTATATACAGGGTAATAGCGTGTTGTGCACGAGAAAGGAAGCCAAGGCACGAAGACCTTTGGAGCAAGCACTTAAAGCCTCATTCTCGTTCTTCTTATAAGGAAAAGAGAACGAATGGGAAACTGTCACAACCATAAATCAGTAAAGTTTGTCAGTTTGTCTATGTACATTAAGAAGAAGAAGAGAAAAGCTGGGAGAAAGTTGGCTTAACGAATCATCGAGTAGAAATTCCAGATAAGCACTTATGTAGATGCACTTCTCTGTGTGAACGGGAAAATAGTGCTGGCGAGAAATATCTGAATGCTTGCACGTCCTCTTCCTTAAAAGCATATACATGCAGTACGTACACTACGTACAACTATACTAAATACTTGCCAACTCTTCTGCACTTGTAAAACGAGTTTTTATTCATCCTTGAAAATGTGTCCATTCAATAAAAACTCATCCAAGTGGACAGAATTTATAATTCCCACTAGGGTTTAGGATTTTGCCACCCCGTTAACGTTTGGGGTGGGAAAAAATGAGAATTCCCAGTGATATTCCCCATTTCGCTGCTTTTTATTTGCCATTTCCCAGTTTTCAGGTGTAAAAGTGGGAATTTTTCTGTAGGGTGTCCACAAAATATTTATTAGGAAAAATAATAAAAATTAGCTCTAGAAAATTTGAATTCCCCCATTTCGTGCGCGTCTTTTTCCGCTCTCACACACATTAGATAGAACCCAGTGAGGGGAGTGATGGGAAAATTGTGTATAGCCACCAGCAGAGAACCGCTGATCAATAGACAAAGGAATAACCAACGAGCTCTCCGACCACCACCACCACCAAGGACCACCATAAACACAATGGTAAGTAAATAAGACGCGTACAAAGCAATCTAAGCAAACATATATTATTATGAAGCTACCATCACGATTGTGGCCCACACACAAACCAGTTAGGAAGGACGATACGGCACACAAAGCACACCAAATACAATCACACACATAACATAATGGAATACAATTATGTCCATTCTCTTTTATTTCTACTTAATGTAGTGTTATGTCATGTCGTAGGCGAATTCATGTGCCAGAAACTATTGAATTTATATTTGACTTAACTTGAGTGTATAAGGTACGATACGAACCAGAGGTTTTCTACATTTTTGACATAAATGGGAAAAATGACAACAAATGACCAATTTTTAAATCGGAAAAAATCCAAATTGTTCCAATTTTGAATTTGGCATAGGCAAAATTACTGTATATAATTAACTATGGACATTTCTTGTCATTTTTCACGGTGTCCAAGCAATATTTTCGAATGGCATTTGGACATTTTGGATAATATGCCACTGACTATGTGAACTCTGATACGCACACAGTATACAGTTTATAAACAACGAGAGTTTATTTCGTACCTTTGGTTATTATTCAGTTCCACACTACAGTATTCCACCACAATCCTCGATGAGTACTAAATTTACCCACAAAAAGACAAAAAGTATTCACTTCCCGCGGCAGTAAAATCTTTTGTCCTTTGAGAGCTCAGCCATTATCTCCATTCCCTCGTGTATTTTTCTCCTATTTACAGTAAGTACTGTACATACGAAGGCAGTACTGTACGTACTTCAATGTAACAAGTGTTAGCAAGTGTGGTCGATGAGCATCGCATTAAAAGCTACTACTCACTCGTCAGAATAATGTTGGAGTACAGAAATCTTATCTCTCTGCTTGTCTGCCAAACAAGTGCCTATTGTAGTATTCCTTAAAATCAAGGTTTTTAATTTTCTCATCCCAGTTCAATTTCCCCGTGAAATTTCCAATTTTTTCCCTTTCTAAATATGTGCTATTTCCCTTTTTCGCAGTGGAAAGAAGTGGAAATTCCCAGTTTTTATATTCCCACACTCAACCCTGCTAAATGCTAGAAGGATGTTACATAGTATTAAGCAGCATTGCAGACTTGGACTTTTTCCATACTTTCTCTAACAATAAGTATAGGTACCGGAGTGAGTTTGTGTTTGTTTGTGTACTGTGAAAGCTATTTCTTCGATTGCAAATACATAAATAAATAGTTGGTGGTGTGACGGAGAGAGAGAGGCCAAGTTCAAAACTTATTCGTTCGTTCTGGTAGCTGTGTTGTTGTTGGATTGTGGCCTCGCCTGCAATCACCACCATTAATCATACACCACAATAAATAAAAGCCAACTGTATACTATGTACTAACATGTACTACACTGTTATTTATTGTAAACTACGGCTTATGATATATTTTATTAGGTAGTCCACGTAAAGCCCACACTGTACTTATACACCACAGACTAGAATAATCACGGTGTATTAAATAACAGGGAGACCTACTAAATAGCTCCATTGCAAAAGGTTTGTATTTCACTTTGTTCTAGCAGGACTCGTGTATCCCGCCAACTGAACACTCAAAATGAGTGTATAACTCTCTGTAGAACTAGTGATACTATCACTAGTTCTACAATTAAGTATACCGCCATTGTTAACATTACGTTCGGATTGGACAGCTTTCTGTACTATTTCTCAATTTTAGAAAAAAAACTATTCCATTTTTTTATAAGTTTTTTTGTTCTTTTATTTTTCACTGACTCGCAGACTAAAATGCAGCCTTTTGCTGGCTTTCGGGTCACTTAATGACAGTGGGTTTAGTCGGTGAGATTAAATGTGAACCAATCGCGTAGAACCCACAGGTTTTTGAAGTGGAAAGTTTTGAAATTGACAGTATTATTTCTGAAGAAAAAGTGGTGGAAATATTTTTTAAAGGCTAATTCAAATGTAGCTCATAGAGGATCTTTTTTGTTAGACACAATGAGTATTCTAATCAAATATTGAGGGGAAGGCACCTATTCTCAATTTGTGCTTATGGACTACCTAAATAATGGTCCCTATAGATCTGATATATGCGAACAAGTAATAGTGAATAGTAGAGAATAATTTTGAATGATTGTTCGTAGATTTAGATGATCTCTGGTGCGGGAAGTTCCTGTAATTTCGGTTGATAATATGCATCCACAGCAGTGATTCTAAATACTAGGTTCTCACTCTGACTTACATTTGGCCACATAATTCACCATTTACGTACAATTCGCTACCTACTTAATATTAATTCCACGAATGCAAAGAAAATTAATTGCTGTTACGCTTTGTACAACAGGGAATTCTGGAAGAGAAGACGAGTTACGCTTTTTCTTTATTAGCAAGTTTACAAGCAACTAATGCTGCAGGTAGATAGGTAGGCTCCCGGTGAGAAATTTTACACGGTGCCTCTATCCAAGAAGATGAACATCCGCTACACCAATTAATTTCTAGTTAGACATAAGAGCGAGCTAATGTGCACTATGCGTAGGGTTTAGAGACAGGGATTAATAATGGGAAATAGGAAATAAAAAACGGGGAAATTGAACATTTCACTGGAAATGGGCAAATGAAAAGGCGGAGGGAAATAGCAAATAAAAAGTAGAAAAATTTGTGGTTTCATTGGGAATGGCAAAAAATGAATGGATGTGGGAAAATCTGGAACCCTGACTTTAGACAATGTTACTTACTGCATTCCTATTTATAAACCTGTAGTCTGAAAATCTTATTTGGTTGCTCACGGTGCAAGGTTTCCTACTTTGAGCGAACTGTTTAAAAATTAAATTCTATGCAAGAAAACACAAATGTGAAGAATGTATTAAAAGTTTCAAAAGTGCAAATGAAATTATGTTATTATTCACAATCCTTATATAAGGTTATCCTTCCTTAATGCTCAGAAATTTATTCTTGGGTAATTACTGTCATTTACATAAAAACAAATAAAAAAGGACAAAACGGAACCATTTTCTCAACCTTAAATTTTCCGTCCAAATTGGAAAAATTCCCAAACATAGTCTGTTGCAATTTTGTCATTTTTGTCCAAGAATGGGCAATATTAAATACTTTTGTTATAATTAGTTTAAATTTCACAGCCATTTTATATTTAAAAGTGAAATGCAGGTAACTCCGTGTTCTGTAAAAGTGAGAATAGAATGTGGTGGCCGGGATTCAAGCTGACTGTAGAGAGAGCAAGAGGGCACACGGAGAGTCAACTTATTTGAAATCTCTAGCATCTTCAGACGAGACGTGAAGATAAAGAAATAAAGCGTAAAGAAAAGAGAGCTGAGGATTTTCGTTGTTGACTTCATTTGGCTTGGTGCATTTGCTAAGCACGAGACGCGAGAGATCCCAAGGACTTTCCTAAGAGAAAGTGTAGGAGAAAGTGAATGAAAAGCAGATCACATTATTATTATTATACAGGGAGAGAAGCAATAAAGTCACACAAGTAGTCGTCTGCTGTGTTTGTGTCGTGGAGAGTTCTTGTGGGAGACAGAAGTCAGTGCGACCAGGGTTTCAAGTGCAAACCCCATTATTCCCCACTGGGAAAATGGGAAATAGAATATTAAAAAAGTGGGAATATGGCAAATTTCACCTGGAATTCCCATTTTTCCCAATGGCAAAATGGGAAATGTAAAATTTCATTTAGAAGTTCCTCTTTTCCTTTACATTGGGATGGGAAAATGAACTGAGGTGGGAACAGTTTAAGCCTGAGTGCGACCAACTCTTTCTCCTCTTCCACGGTTCAGCTTACTGACTTACGATTTAACTTTCTGCTCGGAGTTAAGTTTGTCCATTCTGATGTGCTGGTGGTGGTGGTACGCTGCATGAGAAGGGGATAGGAGAAATTCTTCCTAATCTATTTAGCAAACTCATTACATTATGCATAAACGTGCAGCTTCTGAAGATTGAAATGAGTGATTTATCACTGTCATTAAAAACTAATCAACGTCATGTAGTTTGCTCCGTCCCACAATAATTTTATTACCTTTCCCCTGCAATTAACACCCACTTTTGCCCGTCTTCCCCACTGCACACATGTGTACACAGCAGTTCACACTATGCACACACACACTCGAACTTAAGCAATAATATTAACAAAACTTGCAGTTAGGGAAAAAGTTTTCTCGAATTAATTCTACACTTTCTGTGAATTCTGAAGAAAGATGTTGGGATACCACGCAGGTACTGAATTTGTAACAAGTAACAAGAATAATTAACCTTGTATTGTAAAATTCAAAATTTTTAAGTTTGGTGGACAAAATTTCCAACTACTGTAATTTTAAATGTTCCAATTTTGAGGGTGGGTAAAAATGTTTACTTTTCCAGGTGGGCTGGAAGTGAAACAACATGTTTTGAACGTTGTTTTACGGTTGCCTGTCAATCAAATCTGAGTCTTACTTATACTTATCGATCATTTCTACGGAAATGAAAGGTTAAAAGCTTGGTGTGAATCAGAGATGTTTAGGGTGTTTAAGAAATTAGCCGTCCATCAGTGGTCAGGTCACATTCCAACTATAAATTTTCTATGTAATAAAAGCAAAGAATTTCTGTATTTAATATGCACAGTCACTTATTTAGAGGGAACTACTGCACACGAGTTAATTTGTGACGAGCAGAGCACGAAACCAAACTTTTCACTGTTTATTAGCTTATCGTGCTTGTATCTGCATTTTGAACATTCACTCATTCCTCTGGAAGTTGTTGGACAAGATTGTATAATTTATCTAAACTTCTGTATAATGAGTGTGTACACTACTGTAAAGGTTATGAAGAATAAATTAAAGAAAAATCATCATATTTTATTGAATTTAATTTTAACAGACAAATTTTGTTACAATTTTGAATTTTGTATAGGCAAAAATTTGTATTTTTAATTTTGGACATTTTTTGCCCTTTTGGTGTCCAGTGAACATTTTTGCAGGACATTGTCATTTTGGACAGTAATACCACTGACTACTTATGAACTTTTAGAATAACTAAATAAAAGACAATCTTCATATTTTTGTCGCCGGGTCGCAAAAGAAATTCTACTTTTTATATTTTTAATGCTCGAGTGCATTTAAATTTATTGCTATTTACTTTTCAGCTGCTGCTGCCGTGGGCATACTTTTATTATTACTGTGGGAATGGGGTTGTAATTTTCTTCTACACACTGTAAATGTCAAGTGGGAGGAGGAGATTGCTGATTAATTGTTTATATACACAGAGGAGGACGAAGAGATGCGAATTTGATAGCATGTACCATATACATAGAGAGAGAATTGTAGTGAAAAGCCGTGGCTTAAACCAGAAAAGCTTCATGAAAGGAAATTATAAATATGCGCCTTTTATGGGGAACAAGTGGCTTGGCGTGTATCTTAGCACACTAAACCAGAGAATATTAGTCAGCCAACTGAGGCACAGGTTGAATACATTTTAATTGGCTAAGCCATAAAGCCACGACTAGTTCAAGGGAATTTAATGCAATTTTGATTCAAATCATTTAATATGAATATAAACCTTATATTGTAATGTGTAGGGTCTATAGGGCATTTGCATTTAGACGTAACAAATAAGATATCGTCTTACGAAATTTCCATTTTACTTCACGTTTATTTATAATGCAATATAAATTTATAAGCATGGCCTACATGATAATCCATGCAGAAACCGCAAGCACAAAAGCTTCCTTCTTATTAAGCGGACTCTTCATGCATTTCTCAGTTATTTTTCCCCCTATGCCACACGTGTTATAGGGACAATTTAGTAATTCTATCTCCTCATCACAGATTCC